>JAWVWS010000842.1:0-25000 GCA_033807775.1 Saussurea involucrata | reverse complement strand
AACTTACTGTTGGTGTTCCATCCAGCCACGACCCACGTCGTGTCCTCCTCCAGGAGATCCAACGACTGTGTCTTGCCAAAAACGTATCAGGCCTTCCACCCGCAATCGTTCACCTGGGTATTCAACACCAGGATCTGAGCTCCCCTATACTTGGAGAACAGGCTATATCGGTGGTGGTTGTCTACCTTAACCATGTGGGAGGCTAGAAGATCCTCCACCATGAACGGGGTCGCCCACTCGCCGGTGATCCTCTCGATCACGCGGACTATTCGCCAGAATTGTGGAATCATTTGAGCATGAGAGAGATGAAACTTTTCCAGAAACTCCCTAACTAATGGGGAGAAGGGCCACTTGAAACCTACCTTAAAGGGGTATTCGTACAAAACAAAGTGCCCATTCAGGCACTCAGACGGCCGAAACTGGCCCGACGAATATATCTGCAGAGCCTCCGGGATGCCCGACAACATCCGAAAAGCCGACAGGCCTTCTTGACCACTGATGGTGCTCGCAGGTTCTATCGACATTATGAAAAATGATGAAAAGATCAAACGAACTTTTTCGATTTATAGCAAATAGGCAGCAGAATCTCTCCAAAACTCTCTGAAAATTCCTTACCGTAAATATCTCAAACGTGAAAAAGGAAATGATCTCCGGAATCACGATATTTATAGCAACGTCGTGTCAGGTCGATCCGGTGGATCGTCGACAGCTGTCCACCACCTTTTCACATGCATCATGCCGATGAACGACACCTGTCCTCTAACGGCTACACGCCCCTGACACGTCGTCATGACGTCACGACCTCTTCGTCTCCTCTAGTCCGAATCGGACCAGGACGGTTGGGATTCGACCAAAATCTCTCCCCATGCGACACGTGTCGAATCACTCGTCGGATTTAAAATTCGAATTTCACGCCTAAATTCAAATTTTGGGGGCAAACTGTTTGGGTAAAAAATCACACCTCACGACCGACGGTAGAAAACTCGAAATAACATTTGCATAAGACCACTCTTGTATTAAGACAGGGTCTTACAGGTAGAGATGACCAAACAGGCCCGGATCTGGCCCGGCCCGCTAGAAGCCCGAAGCCCGGCCCGCATAAAGCCTGGTCTGCCAAAGCCCGGGCCTAGTATTTGGAAGTTTCGCCGGCCAGACCTGGCCCGACCCAAAGCCCGATTGCGTCCCAGACCCAAGCCCGGTCCGATCCGGCCCGTTTCGAATTTGAAAATCTGACCGTTATATAACGACTATATGACCATTTTTGATGATTTGTGACATTTTTTTGTTTTTAATGGTTCCTCAACACTATAAATAGGAAAGTTGGTGTATGGGGTTACATACCAAATTACAAAACGCAAAAAACACAATTCTCGCTCACAATTCTCGATTTCTCGTTACCTCGTGTTCGTTTTTCGTAACTTCTCAATCTCTCAATTCTTCCATCTTTCGCTCAAAATGGTCGGCAGTGATGAATCAAACGAACAAATTATAATAAAACGTATTTTTAATTATATTTGAGCGACCCAATTACGCATTTTTAAGTGTATTCGATAACTAGAATAACATTTATAGATTTTTTTAAAAATATTTTTTTTGTGAAGGCCCGGTTTAGGGCCCGGCCCAAAAGCCCGGGCTTATAAAAAGCCTAAGCGGGCCTAGATATATATGCTTAAGCCCAGCCCGGCCTGGCCCGATTTTTTGGCCACCTCTACTTACAGGTTATTTACAGACGAGTATTTGGTCGTACACTTTTATGATGGTCGTATGTTTCATACGACCGACGTCCAAGACTTAAGACAGTCGTACGATTACACTAACCGTTAACAGTCAACATCCATTTCTTTTGTTCATCAATGCAGGTCCACGAGCATTCATGGTACAACGTCCAGTAACGGACGAGCTTTTATTGACATTAAAGACCCGACGGCGGTTACAAAACAAGTCATCAAGACACATTTATTGCCAACGGAAGCTATATAAAGGCCTGCTCCACAACCGAAAAAGGACATATGTGATCAATCCATTACCAACATCTGAACTCAACTCTCATACATTTTTTATACATTACAACATTGATCAACGAAGCATTCGAACACACATCGCTAACGCAACCTTCGCACGACAGCAGTTCGAACCGCACGATTTACACACGACGCACGATTTTTCCATACGATTAAGTTTATTTTTTCTCATATTGTAATCTGTTGTACACAAAACACTTGTTACTAAAGGACTTTCGTCCCTGTTTGGCGACTATAGTGCACTGTCGACTCTCACAAGTCGACCACGGTTTTTTCCCTCGTTTGGGTTTTCCGCGTCACCAATTCTCCTGTCTTATTTACTTTTTATTGCGATTGTGTTGATTGGTCTTGAGATCCCTTTTCTTTAGTTGTTAAAGTCCACATCAACCTCAAGTTATCATTTTGGGTGATTTTTTGACATTAACAATCATCATACTCACGTGCATGGGTTTTTGTCGTATATAAATATTAATACTTTAAAAAAACAAGAAAATGACCAAAGCAAAGTGATATGTTTTGTTTACCCATGTAAATGTGTGATTTGGGGGTCTTTGATACACTCCTCTACTATAAGGATAAAGGATTACAAACAAATTATGTTAATTGATATCCTACTTATTATGTTTTTACCGGATAAGATTCTCTAACCATTGTCATGCTTGTCGGACAAGGTAAATGCAGGCCCGTTCCTAATAATTTATAGGCCCTGGGCGAGATGTAAAACAGGGTCCTCGATAAGTACGGAAAAAATCTTTAATATAGCCTTTTTATCATAAGAAATAACATTGAATTTAAGAAATATATAAAATTGTTTTACCGAGTATTACTAGATGCAAAATCAATCAACAACTAATTCTAAATTAATAATGTATTATTTACCACATCATTTTTACATGACATCGTTAATTTGTTTGTTGCCAAAACCATATTTAGGATATATATTTAATATATAGTTCACATTATATGGGGTCACAATATGACTATTCGGAATACCACTCTATGTAAATCAATATAAATTTGTTGGATTTCCATCAACGTTTTAAACTTTTAGGGTTTGAACAAACTTTTTCAGAATTATTAATCTTAGAATCAAAAGTCCATGTTGTTATAGCTTGAGATTTTTTTATTGTTTTTGAGATAGGAAAATACTTAAGATTCATGCATTCAATATTAGGTAATAAAGAGTCAATAATGTTTGAAAAAACAAGGGTAAAAATATTAGTTGGACCGTCTGATTTGGTTGATAATTTTTTTCAAAAGATAGAAATTTTGTTAGTTAATAACAAGAAATCTATTATATCCTTATACAAATATAGAATTCATGCGGATAGAATAATCAAAAAATTTGGTAGAAGATGAATGATGGATGATGTTTTCTGGGTAAGTCATTTTAGACTTTGGTACTAGATAAAAAAAACCTTATAGAAACTGCAATAAATACTATAAAATGAACGAATAGGTAACTTTTTACATATTTTATTTTCAATTTAATTAACTGATACATGTTTGGGCCCTTAATATAATACGAAATTTTTTGGGTCCTATTAGATACTAAAATAATTTGACTCATTTATTTACTAATATTCTTTTACTACTACTATATGGTAAAGAAAATGGGCCCTTATTTTTATGGGCCATGGGCATACGTCCGACCCGCCCTCTCTCTGGCGTGGACCTGGGTAAATGATCCAATAAACGTTTACTAGGTAAACTTTTAATAAACGACCCCTTTATTTTAAACTCTTAGCGACACATGATAGAAGAAATATGACAGAAGAATTATGGAAAGAATGCAGTCATGTTTCTAGGTTGTCTAAAGGGTAGCCCATATATAGACTAAGGGGTTGTTTGGCAGTTGCTGAATGGTTTAGGGCATAATGATTAAGTAGTCAGAATGATTAAGAGACTTTTACGATATAGTGCAAAATGAAATATGGTTGTTTGGTAATTGTTTAGAATGAAATCAGGGTACTGAATGGTTAAGGGAGACCCGAGATCCTAAATCATTCAGAGGGTTTTAGAACCATTAAGAGGCAGACATTTTTTTGCCAAACAAGATTTACCTCTTAGCGATTCAGAGGTTGCCTTTTAATAGAACCGTTAAAAGGTAAACAAACAGCCCCTAATAACATGTTTATAGAAAAAAACAATCCAAGGGGATCCTACTCCCCTAGGCTCACTTTGGGGGTGTTTGGGAGTGCCTTTTTAGTCCAAAAGTGCTTTTGGCCAAAAGTGCTTATTGACTTATTGCTTTTGGAAAAGGAGTTTTTAAAAAAGTGTTTGGATTAGCTTTTGAGATAGGAAAGTGTAAAATGACCAATAAGTCAATAAGTCAGGAAAGTGTGACTTCTTGAAAATGACTTTTCCAAGGCAAACCAAAAAGCTGTTTTAAAAGTGCTTTTGCATTTGCCAAACAAGCTTTTTAACTTATTGACTTTTTGAAAAGCCAATAAGTCAATAAGCAGATTTAAAACACACTCCCAAACACCCTCTTTACATGGTGGCTCTTCCCCTATTCATTGGTTTGCCTTTGAGTTAACACACACACACACATATATATATATATATATATTTTACGGTGATTATGAGAAATACTAAAATCAAAATGTAACGCAAACCAACAATGACTAAAACAGTACAACAAATGAAGTTTAGGGACGAAAATTGACAGTTGGAACATATCATAGCAGCCAAGAGTGTAATTCACTCTTCAAAACATGATTAAGATGATATAAAAGTAGGTCGAGAAGTATAAAAATCTGAAGAGTAAACATATTTATCAACATCATATGTGAATATTGAAGTAAAATACAATTGTAATCAACCAACATCCTTCGACTACAAATTGCAAAGCTATTTTTTCTATCTACCAAATAGATAGAAGTTTATAGAAGTAAATTTTTCATCAAATAGAGAAATCACAAGTTAAGCTAGAAGTCGAGATTGAGAGATGTGTTTGAGGTGACTTGATCTCTATGCTCTTAAGAGTATGATGTGCAAGTATTATAGCTAAAATTTGCATGTATGGAAGTAATAGGGTGCATGTTTTTAATTGAATTCTGGTTCTAAATGTGTATGGAAGTAAAAGGGTGCATGTTAACACAATATTTAATTATCTTTTTTTTAATAAAAAAACATTATATTATTAAACTTCAAATAATATTATTAAATGTAAATAAAATAATGAATTAAACAAATATATAAAAAAATATTATCACTTTCTCAAAATCATACAAAAACATAATAAATCAACAAAGCCAGAAAATTAAAATGAAACATAACACATATAGCATTTATCTATATTCTATAATCATTCCCATGCCCAAAACAAAGCAAATAATCAAACCTATTATTGCCTACCGTTCCTAAACGACAGCGTATTTCAAAACCCATATTCTGCATGTAATCTAAAAAACATCCAACACCTAATCAACTTCCTCAATCTTGGGTCCAGCACCGCTGCCACCCGCCGGAGCGGCTCCACCACCACCACCACCGGCGGCGGCATCAGGGACACCACCACCGGCTTGATACATCTTAGCAATAATGGGATTGCAAATGCCCTCTAATTCCTTCATTTTATCCTCAAATTCATCCACTTCTCCTAACTGGTTTGCATCCAACCAATTGATCGTTTGCTCAATGGCATCCTCCATCTTCTTCTTGTCCCCAGCAGCAAGCTTCGACGACACCTTGTCATCACTTATGGTGTTCCTCATGTTATAAGCATAGTTTTCCAAAGCATTCTTTGCTTCCACTTTCTTCTTGTGTTCTTCGTCTTCAGACTTGTATTTCTCAGCCTCTTGCACCATTTTTTCAATGTCTTCCTTCGACAATCTTCCCTTATCATTTGTGATCGTAATCTTGTTCTTCTTCCCA
Source organism: Saussurea involucrata (assembly GCA_033807775.1). NCBI lineage: Eukaryota > Viridiplantae > Streptophyta > Magnoliopsida > Asterales > Asteraceae > Saussurea > Saussurea involucrata. Next base: position 19,100 of record JAWVWS010000842.1, on the reverse strand, counting down.
CCAACCTTATCTTCCGCAGAAACATTTAGAATACCATTTGCATCAATATCGAAACAAACGTTAATCTGAGGGACCCCACGTGGGGCCGGAGGAATACCCGAAAGCTCAAACTTCCCTAACAAGTTATTATCGCGTGTTCTTGTTCTTTCTCCTTCGAAAACTTGTATCAAAACACCCGGTTGGTTATCCGAGTAGGTTGAGAAAACTTGTTCTTTTTTGGTTGGAATTGTTGTGTTTCTTGGAATTAATACTGTCATGACTCCACCAGCGGTCTCGAGACCAAGTGATAAAGGAGTGACATCTAAAAGCAACAAATCTTGTACCTTTTCGTTACCTTCGCCGCTAAGAATGGCGGCTTGAACTGCAGCACCATACGCAACAGCCTCATCGGGGTTTATGCTTTTGCAAAGCTCTTTACCGTTAAAGAAGTCTTGTAATAGTTGTTGTACTTTCGGGATTCTTGTGGATCCACCCACGAGTACTGTATCATGGACGGATCTTTTGTCCATTTTAGCGTCTCTCAAGCATTTTTCGACTGGGTCCATGCATTTTCTAAAGAGATCCATGTTAAGCTCCTCGAATCTGGCTCGAGTCATGGTGGTGTAGAAATCTACACCTTCGTATAAAGAATCAATCTCGATTGTGGTTTGAGCGGTGGATGAGAGGGTTCTTTTAGCTCTCTCGCACGCGGTTCTTAACCTTCTTAAAGCTCTAGGACTTCCGCTAATGTCTTTCTTGTGTTTTCTCTTAAATTCCTGAACGAAATGATTCACCATTCGATTGTCAAAATCTTCGCCTCCAAGATGTGTATCACCAGCTGTAGATTTCACCTCGAAGATACCCTCTTCGATTGTAAGAAGGGAGACATCAAAAGTACCACCACCAAGGTCGAAAATAAGCACATTCTTTTCACCTACGCTAGCGGCTTTCTTGTCTAGACCATAAGCAATGGCAGCAGCAGTGGGTTCGTTAATGATACGCATCACGTTTAAACCAGCAATGGCTCCAGCGTCTTTAGTAGCTTGTCGCTGGGAGTCGTTGAAGTATGCAGGGACTGTAACGACTGCGTTTTTGACAGATGATCCAATGAAAGCTTCAGCAATCTCGCGCATTTTGGTGAGAACCATGGAAGAGATCTCCTCTGCTGCAAATTGCTTATCTTCTCCTTTATAAGAGACCCCAATCATGGGCTTGTCTGCAGGACCAGGTGTAACCTTGAATGGCCACAGCTTCATGTCGTCCTGCACAGATGCGTCACTGCATCTCCTACCGATTAGTCGCTTTGCGTCTGTATTTTTGGGTCAAAATGAGAAGATGTGGCTTAGCATTTCTGAAACATATATAATGAAACAACATGATTTTATCAAACTCAAAAGTTATCAATGAAAATTTGTTGGGAATTCCTCTTCTCTTATGCTTGTGCTTTTATAATTGTGACGCACATTTCACATAAGATATAAATCTCAACATTCAGTTACATTTTTAATGGGCATTACGAACTAGAACACCACACCCCTACTTTTCTGCTGCTTGGCTTGTAATAAGAACCCCACAATATTAATCTTCCTATCCAAACATTCAAGTGCACCATGAAACATTCAAGTGCACCATGAAATTGTGATAACCTTGAGAACTAGTGCATCATGTGCTATAGCATGAGATCATGTGAGAAGTGCCATTTTCGGTGAGGGTGTGAGAAGTGCTTTTAAACCGTTGATCACTTTTAATCAAATACTCTTCCATGAATTGCAGCTTAAAAGGGAATCTCATCCTAATGTTCGCCCATAATTGCTCATCCAACGGTTGATAAACAATTCTCACGTTTCTCACCAAATTTGGCAATTCTCACCGGAACCCAATCCCATGTGCTATTTCATATGATTTTTTTTCATCTCAGACTAGGATTTAGAATATTAGTAAACATATATTTGTTTCACAATATGTTTCCTTTACATGTACTCGCTTCATGTGCACATTTTTGGCATGTTTGTGATATAAAAAGTACACATAAAAAAATTTCAAATTGTGAAACAAATATATGTTAATTAATATCTGCCCTATATGAAAAAAATCATGTAAAACAAAACTGTAAACTATAAGTTCTCAGGGATCTCACGAATTTTGGAGTTCAAAAATGATTAAGGCCATATATATATGACATGATCATCTTATTAGAGAAAACCTGCTTCTCTTCTCACTGGGCGTGATCACAACAAGCACGGCTACAAAAGTACAGATTGTCCGGTATCATTTAGTTTTAGTCTCACAACCAAAATCAACCCGGTGATTGCAAAAGTATTCAATACAATTGAAAATTGCCAATCTCCTAGCTAATAATTAGCAAGTGGCACTTGAATCAATTGATGATTTATCAAGCTCAGACATCTACCAATCTACGGAGTCCAATATTTAGGCGTCTATTACAACCATCATAGTTAACAAATTAACTCGGCGTTTTTTGAAGTTGCCGAAGAAGAAAGTTTGAAAATAGTATTGTATATTGTGATGTTAACGATATAATCACAGAATAATTTACAAAGAACGAAATTCAGAAGAGAAATCAACACACGATTGGATCAATAAACCATAAGATGAAAAACCTAAATAAGCTGTAATTGTTGATTCATCAACGTACCGAAGACAGTGTTCATAGGATTCATAGCGACCTGATTTTTAGCAGCATCACCAATAAGACGCTCGCTATCCGTAAACGCAACGTAAGACGGAGTAGTCCTGTTGCCCTGATCATTAGCGATGATCTCAACACGGTCATGCTGCCATACTCCGACGCACGAGTACGTCGTCCCTAAATCGATTCCGATCGCCGGACCTTCACCTTTCCCGGCCATCCTCTCAAACACAATTTAATCAGAGAATATGCAAAAAGTTACACAGTTGCTACAAAACTTGGCGCGAGTTTCGTTGATGTAAAGCCGAAGGCTATTTATGGTGTTCTTAGGATTAATCACAACCGTTGATTAAAGTTTTGTGAGATTGACTAATCCGAGTCCTTCGTCTGTGAATTTGACCATGTAAATTAGGTGTTTCTAGAAATCTTTTTAGATCACTGTATATTATAGAGAATTTAATTAAAATACCAAAAGTTTGAATTTGACTTACCAAAATACCCATTTCTCTCCTGAATTTGTCAAAATACCCATTTTTTCCGTGATGAGGTCCGCGATCGCGGACAGGGACTGAAAGTGTAAATATGAAATAAAAAATTTTCAAAATTGGTCCCCATCGCGGGCAAGGACTGAAAGTGTAAATATAATTTTCAAAATTGGTCCCCATCACGGGACACCATTGCGGGCAAGGACTGAAAGTGTAAATATGAAATAAAAAAATTTCAAAATTGGTCCCTGTCCGCGATCGCAGACCCCCATCGCGGAAAAAATGGGTATTTTGACAAATTCATAAGAGAAATGAGTATGTTGGTAAGTCAAATTCAAACTTTGTGTATTTTAATTAAATTCCCTATATTATTTCAGTAAATATTAGGAAATCCTATTTCCACTTTTTCTTTTTTATAATGTGATAAGAGTAAATTAAGTTCTTAGTTATCTTGATATTTTTATCCTTATGCTTTTTTATATGATTTTCATTATTATTAATTTTTTTAATGATTTACTTTGGTTGTGGGTATTAGGAGGTAAGGAATGAAAATGATACTCTTTGATAATCTTTGGTGAAAACGAAATAAAAAATGGTGTTTGGTTTCACATATTATGATAGATTTAGGTAAAACCCATTCCTCCCCAAATTGGGGGGAATAAATACTTTTCACTTTTCTTTAGAAAAAATAGTGGCTCCCTCTTCCGTCTTTCTCTAAAGATGATTTCAATCTCGACCTTTTTTCGTTTTGTGCTTTTCAATTTTGTGGTTGGAGATGAAATCAAGAAGATGGAGATCTGGGTGGCTTCTTTGACAGATTAGAGTTCCTCATCGTCTTTCTCTAGATATATTTTTCTTTGGTGTTTTTCGATTTTATGTTTGAAGATTAAATAAAAAAAGTGGAGATGAAAATCAAGAAAAGGAAAAAAAATAGAGATGAAATAAAAAAGAAGCTTATGGAGATGTTCTGTTCTGGTTGTATTGGAGATGCTTATGTCTTGGAGATGATTTGTTGGATGTGTAGGAAGAAGAGGAAGCACCAAGAGGAAGATACTTTGATGGAGATTTCGATGATGAAGAAGTTTGGATTTTATTTATCTTGGGAATATAAGGGGGCGTTTGGTTCGTCGGATTCCGACGGAATCTGATGGAATTAGAATGGTCAATTCCGTTGACCAAGTTCCATTATGATGTTTAGTTGCCCATGGAATGAAATTGAATTCTAAACATTCCTTCAAATGTGGATTTGATCATTCCTTCACAAATCAGATGGAATTGAAATCCATTCCAACCAATATTTTGAAAATGACAAAAACACCCTCAATAAAAATAAAAACCCTTGCTGCTGGAACTCCTTCATTGTCTGCAACTCCTTTATCGATTGAAGACTTGTTTGCTTCTTCACCGTAATTTAAGGGCCATTTACCAAACTTCTACCCAATAAATGCTCTGGTAAAAGTGATGACAAGGATCGAAAGTCTTGTCGAGTAAATGAGAGTGATGCCTCTTATCCGCTAAGCACTCAACGTTTAAAAAAATTGCATACAATGCGGTGTATATTGATTAAATTTACTCGGTAAGTTAAATAAAAACGTTGACCATTATCGGTAAACAATTATCAGATTTGTATTGGATAATCAACCACTTCTTTTGAATTCATAAATTGGCAAGTTCCAGCACAGCCCAACCTAGTTCTATTCCAACATCCAGCCTAATAAGTTGTTTAGGCCCAGCCCAATAAAACATATTCATCATAGTCATTAGGTCATTAACAATTAATTAATTAAGAATGCACATTAAATTATCATAATATATAGTTTCGTTCTGTAAGTTCAGTACAAAACTTATGAAATGTGAAAATAACTCATATTTATGGTACTAGTTTGTTAGAATGGTTTTTTCTCATATTTATTTAGTTGTCAATTTCAAACAAAATATAAGTATAATGATTAGACAAATAATTCATTGATTAGTTTCGCATAATGAAAATGAACTAGGGTAACATTTATTTTAGGGAAATTAATTAAAATACCCTAAGTTTGACCAACTGTTACCAAAGTACCCTAAAAAATTATTTTCTTACCGAAATGCCCTTTTTTTCCGCGATAGGATCCCGCGATCGCGGTCAGGGACCAATTGTGAAAATTTTTGCAAGAAATATTTACACTTTCAGTCCCTGGCCCCCGCGATGGCCCGCTATGGGGACTGAAAGTGTAAATAATCTTGCAAAATTTTACACTTTCAGTCCCTGCCCGTGATCGCGGGATTTTATCGCGGAAAAAGAGGGCATTTCGGTAAGAAAATAATTTTTTGGGGTACTTTGGTAACAGTTGGTTTGACTTAGGGTATTTTAATTAATTTCCCTTTATTTTACATTTTATTAGATTATAGAGTTAAAAATATAATTATTCCATGGGCCTTTTGGGTGGGGGGGGGCCTCAGAAACTCATCTACCTCGGGTTTGAATCCAGGCGTTGGCAACTTGTGGCCACTGAGATTATCTCAGGGTTGCATGCTTAGCAGTCAATCAGTGTCAGGGATTAGTCTAGCAAAAGCCTAGGATACCCTTTAAAAAAAGAGTAAACTGCAATTAAGGTCCCTGTGGTATGTTGTTTTTCTCACCTTTGGTCCCCAGAAAATTTTTATTGCAAGAAAAACCATGTGGTATGCAAAAGTGCCCGTTTTGGTCCCTGATGACTAACACCGTTAGATTGACTCTGTTAAAACCCCCCATGTGACTTGCACATGAGGGCAATTTAGTCATTTTACTTTATTTTTCTGTTTTTCACTAAATACAAAAACTACATGGACCAAATTGCAATTACTATATACTATATTATAATATTATAATATATTAATCATATATGTATATATTTATATAGTGTATATATATACAGAGTAACAAAAAAGACCCAGATTCTCATCTCTCTCTCTCTCTACTCTCTTTTTTCTGTCGACCTATCCCCCTCCGGCGAGTTCCCCAGCCGGAGAAGACGCCGGAAAATCGCACGGGGACGCCGACCTCTCCCCCTCCGGCGAGTTCCCCAGCCGGAGAAGACGCCGGAAAATCGCACAGGGGCGCCAACCTCTCGATCTCTTCTCTCGATTCTCATCTCTCTCTCTCTATTCTCTCGATTCTCATATCTCTCTCTCCACTCTCTCGATTCTCAAGAAATCGAAGGAACCAATCGATTTATGTGGAGGTGCGATTTCTGTGGAGGTGCAGATCTGTAGAGAACTAGAACGAGAGGGCGGCGTGCGATTGTGGTTGTCGCCGGTGTGTGGTTTGCAGGTCGTCGGCGGCGCTGATGTTGTTCGTTAGAGAAAGCAGGTCTGAAAATGGGTGGTGAAGGAGATGTATATATATATATATATATATAGAAGAAGAGTGGTGAAGGAGATGTATAAATATATATATAATATTTGTGATGGGGATGATGATGAGGGTGAATGAATCTGGGTAGAGAGAAAGGGTTCTCGTGATGGTGACGATGATGATGATGACGATGATGATGATGATGATGATGATGATGATGATGATGATGATATATATATATATATATATATATATATTTGTTTAATTTTTAATTAGAATTTTTTTTTATTTAGTGAAAAAACAAAAGATAAAGTAAAATGACTAAAATGCCCTCATGTGACTTGCACATGAGGGGCTTTAACAGAGACAACCTAACGGTGTTAGTCCCGAGGGATCAAAACCGAGCACTTTTGCATATCACAGGGTTTTTCTTGCAATAAAAATTTTCTGGGGACCAAAGGTGAGAAAAACAACATACCACAGGGACCAAAATTGCAGTTTACTCTAAAAAAAAATATAGTTATGATTTGAATAGTATTATATAACTGCATTATATACAAGTAAATTTGTGTCAAGACTCTGCCTTTTTAAGTGACTCAATAAGATAAATTGATCCATTTTCAACTTTTCAAAAATTTAACCAATAAGAAATCATTATAAATTCTGATACATTTCAAAGAAATGAAGTGATTAGACTTAACGAAATGATGTAGAAGAATCACACGGCTCCAACAAACATTCAAACTCAAAGGAATTTTCAATTTTCAAATTGTATTATAAAATTATTTTTCTATATTATCTTTAGATTAACTTTAGTCAAGTTTGTTGTATCCAATTATGTTGTATCTCCTATATTTTTTCCTGTTAGGCCATGATATTACCCACTATGTTTTTAACAAATTCGAGGACACTTGTACGGTTGAGATTCGCATTTGTTGTATGGTCAGGATTGTTTTTGTTGTCCATCATCTAGCTATAAACAGTGTCTTGTGTAACAACCCTATTCAATAATAAAAACAAAATATTCTCTCACATCTGTTATGGTATCATAGCTTTAGCCCTACGGCAATGGCAGCGACCACTATACCTTCTTCCAATTCCACCACACCTTCTTCTTCTACAATTTCATCTTCCAACACGTCAAATCCTTTATAATCCTTTCCCCACCTGGTTTCAATTAAGTTATCAAATGATAACTATCTTCTCTAGAGAGCTCAAATGCTTTTGTATCTATATGGGCAGAAACTATTTGGATTTATTGATGATTCAATCCCCACTCCCACCCAATATCTTCAAGATGGCTCAATAAACCTTGAGTTCATCACATGGTTTCAACAAGACCAGCTTCTATTATCTATACTCATTTCTTCATTATCAGAATCAATCGTTGGCCAGATACTCCATTATCGTTCATCATCATCAGTAGTCTGGTATGCTCTAGAAACCCTCTTCTGTAACAACCCAACTCGAAAACAAAAGTGTAAACAACAAGAATTTACAACTCGCCAAAATGGCTCCGAAATACAATCATAAACATACAAGGTTTACGGAACAACCCAATACACAGCTGAGATTTCTACGATACTAAACTTGGCATACTAAAATATGCTGACTTTCTTCTAGACCCAAGCTTCGCTCTCACGCCTTCTCCTTGCCCTTACTAGAGCCTTCTACTAGGGTTTACCTGAAAATGGTTTAGTTTTTGGAAATGCGAGGGTTAGACCATGAGGTCTAGTGAGTTCCCTCTAGAAACAAACATTTATACCACATAAAACATTTTAAACAGTTTATAAACATTTATAAACTCTTCTCATCTTTAAAACATTTAAACTTTCACGTGTAAGAACTATCCATGCACATGGCACACTGAAGTCACGCACACCCGTGACAACGTGTCAGTCTCACACTGCCGTATTGGGTCACACCTCCTATGGCATAAACGGGACACCCCCCGGTATGAGCACTGGCGGGCCACCCCCCGACTTAGCCAAGACATGCTCGTTTCCAAATGTATGCATACATAATATCTTAACTTTCTCAAACAAGTAAAACATGCATTTTCTTATAAAGGATAAAACATGCGGTTTCATCATAACTCATGCATTTTAAATAATACATAAATCAACACATTTTCAGTTAGAAAGACTCACATGTCGTCCTTGCTCAAAACTTCTCACTTAGGCTTCAGATCTCTAGGTGGGACACCTATGATTTTAAAGAAAACGAGAGTGATAAGTCTTAAGTTGACACTCAAAATTATCTTGAACGTATCCCTAAATGATCCCACTTTCCGGAAACCCACTTTCGGAAACCCACTTTCGGAACTCACTCTTCGGAACTCAACTCTCCGGAACCCACTCCCGGAACCCAGTTCCGGAACTCACTCTCTGGATCCCACTTTTCGGAACTCACTTCCGAAACTCACTCTCCGGATCCCACTTTCCGGAACTCATTTCCGGTGTCCACTGTCCGGACTCCGACTTTTCGGGCAAGTGCAGTAATTACCCAAAATCCCCATAGTCTTTCCAATCTTAACAATACATCAAAATAGGAGTTGGTTTTGAATCATCAAATGATAACTCTAACATCTTTAGTCAGATTTTTGCCCGATCTAAGCCACCACTCCACACACCGATTACTTCTCACATTTTAGGTTATTGAAAGCATTAATCCCCTACCAAACTCTAGAAAGTTCTTATCAGACAAGAGATTGAAGAAGAGGAGATTACCTTGACGAAATGATTGGGATGCACCCTCTCGCGTTTCTGATTCCAGGTCTTCACCTCCAAAAATCGATACCAAGCTCTTCCCAATCGCGCGCGCGCGCGCGCACACACACACACACACACACACACACACACACCATGTAGCAGCTTTCACTTCTACTTGAGAATATCTCAATTTTAGGGTTTGACTCCTTTTTATACCTTCTCACTACTCCCCCAAACTTTCTTTTTTCTCACTTTTACCACTAAATTTTCCTTTTTTCCCAAATGGTCTGGGTTATTACAACATCCACCCCTCAAAAGAATTCTGTCCCCGGAATTCCATCTTTGAACACGTACGGTTAATCGGACCTCATGTCCGCTTCCACTTCCCAAGTTGCCTCTTGGCTCCTATGACAAAGGCCAATTTCTTATCGCTTGCATTCCTGGTAGAGTTATCGTCACCCCAACTTCTAACAATTGTTCTCTATAATAAAGGCGTGAAGCAAAATATGAACTCTCCAAAGTCTCATTGTGCACAATCAGTTCATACACTAACCCTCCAAATCTTTCCGTAATTTCGGCAGATCCGAAGAAGAACGTGTACCAATTCCACTTTTCACTCGAACACGCCACCCCAAATCTATGGGGACGTCTTCCGCATCGACCGCCCCCTTCCCAAACTCAAGGCACAAGCGTCTTATACTTTTAAGCTCAATTAACTTAGCTCCATTCAACTGTCCAAACCATTCTGATTGAAAACACAGCCGAACCCGATCCTTTGGCACTACCCCTCAATTAACCACCAGATTCTTACGACGGGTTATCTCGTATGACATATTTGAAACCTCCCCGATCGATTATACCATTTGTAACATCCCAGGCCAATTGTACCACATATTGTCCGCTTTGTCCACACACCTGGACTCACGGTTTTAAAACGTGCATAATCGAGGTTTCCTCGTACAACTCCACTTCCTTAAAAAGAAGGAACGTTGCCAAATTCCCCGCCACAATTACGTGAATCCTTTACAAAATATATATAGCCATCCAACTTGCCAACTTAGCACCACGTCACTTGAATATCCCAATAAACCCAGTCAAGAGTTCCTTCATCAGATAACATGTATTCTAGATTACTTTCCCAATACGACTTACGTCTCACGCAAGTAGTACTTTCTTTCTCAAATCACATCGACTACGAATCATCGATGTTAACCAAATATTCATACGCTCCCACCATGTCAACACCCCCACACTTATACATAGCAAATAGTAGGAAACCTCCCCAACCCATTATCTGAAGTGTCCGCCAATCCACACTGAACCAAACCTAAAGACACATTCAAATTCTCATTGCATTCGACAACCGTCCAACCATATATGAAATAAATTCAAGTTATATTCGTTCAACAAGAGTGAGTGACTAAGTTCTCGCATAACTACTCCCATGGGCTTAAAACTGAACAAACTCACTTAGAATCTCACTCACGACAATACCACGCCTAAACCAATAGTCCTCCATTCTGAGCAGCACATCCCACTACTTTCCCCACTTCTTCTCGAAAACATAAATCGTGCCTTCAAAGTACGACTCACTAGTAGGTGCACACTTTATTACCAACCACATGAGTTAGCTCTCCACGACCCTTGAACCATAACATACACACGAGTCCTCTTTCTCATATTCTCGCTAGGAGTTCATGTACCCGTCGATGACCATTCGTAAACGTTGCTTCACATATTCGGTGTCACTTGCCAAAATTCCTACTTCCAGTTTACTCACATATTTCAACATACCACCTCTGCCACCTTCGGTTAGTATGGAACATCGTCCACTCCATTTTCCGACCATTCCAAATGCGATGATAGCACATATACATTGCTATGCCTAGTCAAACGGTTTCATAACCAATCTCACTCGAAAAAGATTTAACCAAGTCATCCTGAAATGATCACTCAGTGCTCAAGACCACCACTCACTCCTCGTCCCCCAAATGGGTTAACCTACTCAAGAGAACTTTTTTTTTGCACACAAGGATTAAGCCGCAATTTCAGTTATTTCTTATCTACCTCATCACATTGTAGACTTACCAATCCAACAATTTTATCAATCTTTCAACGATCCTAAAATAAACCCACTCAACGTCTCACGCAACCAAAATGCACATGGTTCCTCTTTTCGGTAACCACCAACTACCGCTCCACTCCTTCTCGCCCTGAACGTAGCCAGGTCAAAACACTAGCTTACAATCCATGCATCCCAACAACATGTTTAACACTTTGAATAACTCTCCAAAAAGGACTTCCTTATGTACTTATCCTCCTTCAACAACACATTACCATGCCACTACCTCGTACGTCTACCTTAGCAAAGATACCTCGTACGTCTACCTTAGCAAAGATATCACTAACTCATCTATACAATCTCCACCACAATATCACACCGCCGATAAGGCTCTCACGGTCCTTGGTACACATAATCGATCTTGCCTTCATACTCGCCAGCATACATATAACCAAGTCTAACTCACACCTTCATCCTCTCCCCGAATCTAGATGAACCACAACTCACGACTTCCCAATTTGCTCACTATACAATCCTTATCGGTTCACTGTGACTTCCAAGAAATCATTCAACGACAAGGCACATTCCCTTACAGATCGATATAATCAATGCACCCACTTTGGTCATGCCAAATACTTCACCCTTTTGCAAACTGCCAAAACCTCGTAGGGAAAACACTCATCCAATTAGCAATCTTCCACTATCATAACGCATTCACAAGGTGATCCAACATCACGCAAGCATACCCCTTTTTGAATAACCTCGCACGACTACCCGCACCAGGGTGATTTTCCCAAATCTCAAACTCTTGACAAATCCTTCATCCCCACACATCTTAAACAGTTGCCGACTTCAATCATAAAAAAACGACCCGGTAATGCTTCGATAACCTTCCCGACAACAATGATTTCTACGGGACCTACTCCTCCCAACACATCATAATTAGCTCTCTATACCCTGCCGCCCTCTCCCGAGAAAAATTCAAGACTTACTTGGTGCGAGGTCAAAATTACAAGACCATCCCCAATACTCAGGTTCAACGTCGATTGTATTTCATCGGTGCATAACAACACTACATTAAACAAGTTTATATTAGCAATACTTTACGACTTCAAGTATTTCACCCCGGACCTATCCGTCCATCGACAACCACATCTTGAGTTATCGAACAAGAATTCAAGTTACCATCATACGAACAATACCAAGGTCCATTTCTGACATATTCACTATTTACCTCTCTTCCTTAACAAAAATACTAAGATTACAATTCACCCGTTACCGACTTGACTGGCACATCTCCCCTCTCGAAACCCTTCCTTATCTTTAAATGCAATAACCCCCACGACCTAATGAGTTCATAGCCTTCATACATGACGACACAATAATTTAATTCATTTCACACATTTGAAAAAAATTTCAAAAGTACAACACCTGAAAACGACTTGAGTACACATGACTCAACACTCTCACTTTTTCAAAGCCAAGCGTAACGATCTCGAAGACCGTTCACACGCAACAGTACGGTAGAACACCACTGTTGGGTCACCAAAGATTTGAAATTGACTCACCGATGTTTCTCCTAAATCTTACATAGAATATTTTAGCATGGTTCTTTAAAATGACTTGTACAAAATAGAAACTGTTCGGTGAAGTCAAAGATCAACCGAAACCAAGCTTGAATACATTCTCATTGTGGAAGTGAGTATAACATTCACAATAAATTACAAGTCATTGTCTACCGATGGTGTTCCCACACATCGGTGGACACCTTCTCCACCAACCATCATCCTGTCGGACAAACATCATCCCACCGATGTGGATGCTCAAAATCGGTGGGATCTCTTTTCTATCTCATGTATGTTGTTCTTCAAAAAGATAAGTCTCAAGGCAATCATTTCGGTGAAACTGCATTGGAAAACACATCAAGAAGATCTTCCATTTTTTGGAAAATATCTAGTGTTAGGAAAAAGTAACCGTTTGGCGCCTTGTCCATTTTTAGAAAACGTCTCAATCAGCATAGGCATGTTTCCTAGTTTTAAGAAAAAAGGTGGTAAGGTCATATCCACTTTTCAGAGAACATCACCTACAAGCCAATCTCCAAATGACAAGTGTCCTAAGGATTTAATGCTCATCACACTATAAAAGGAGGAAGAATCTCCCATGCAAACTACGCAAACTGGAAGATTTTCTCAGTGCAAAAACTCTCCTCTTTGCTTAAGAACTTTATAGCTTTGTTCTAAGTGTTCTAAGTTGTTTTGTTTTAGTATACTTTGTGAAAGATTGTTAGAATAGTTTTATCTGTTCTTTTTCGCAACAGTCTTTAGTTTTCTATGTGTAATTCTTATTGAAAGATTTTTAATAATAAAATTAAAATTATGAAAAATCTTTGTATTGTATTCAACCCCCCCCCCCCCCCCTTCTACAATACTTGTTAAGCCATCTGGGACTAACAAGTGGTACCAGAGCAGAAAGTTTAATTCATAAACTTGATCTGCGATGGCTGCCTCTTCATCTTCAACAATTGAAAACTCTTTTCAAAACAACTTTTCTGAAAATGGCTCCATAGCCAAACCTCCTAAGTTTAACCCTAACAACTTTTCTCTTTGGAAAAGCCGTATGATGCTATTCATGGAAGGAGTGGATACTAGATATCCAACCATTCTCAAAGAGGGACCTATTATCCCTAGAGTCTAGGCTCGCTATGAAACGCAGAGGTCTGGAAAAGAAACCATTGATAAGGAGAAATCTAGTGACTCCGATGATTCTGATGAGCCTTCTGACAAAGAGAAATCCAAAGCTACTGGTCGTTATATCCTTAAAAACCCAAAGAAATATACCGATGAGGAAAAATGTTTGGTTTCTCTTGGTTCTAAGCTTAGGGCAATTATTGCTCTTTCTCTTCCTGATGTGGTCTATCACTCTCTAGTTAACTTTGAAACTGCTAAAGAGATGTGGACCACACTGTGTGTATTGTACGAAGGTACAGAGGAAGTGAAGAAGAGCAAAAAGATTGGTCTCATTAGAAAGTATGAACTCTTTGCCTATGAAAACGGTGAATCTCTTCCTAGCTACTATAATCGTTTCAACTCTCTTCTAAATGATCTGAAGTTATTGGGCCGAGTCTATGATAATGAGGACGTCTTATGCAAGTTCTCCCTGAATTTTGGGAGAATATATGCACTTGTGTCAAGACTACCAAGGACCTTGAGTACATGCCCTTAACTGTGTTGTATGGAACTTTCTTCAACTTTGAACAAACCAAGTTACAAAGGAAATCTTTCATCAAAGAGATAAAGGGCTCTTCAATAGCCCTTGTCAGTGAAAATTCCAAGAAAACTCAAAGTGTTCCTCGAATCACCTATCCTTCATCAGACTCTGACAATGACAGCCAAAACAACTCTACTCACCAAACGGAGGCATATCTAAGTGATGCTGATGATGAAGGTGAGGAAATCTTGGTTGAGTAGTTGCCTGATGAAATGGCTATGATGGCTGGTTTCAAGAACAAGTCTCGTCCTTTTAACAAATCTAGAAATTTCAGAAAACCCTCTTCTTCCTCAAAAACTCCCTCTTCTGATAAGTCCAATGAAGAGTGTTTTAACTGTGGTAAGAAAGGACATTTTTCTTCTGAGTGCAGAAGCAAGCGCGCTGCAAAATCTAGGACAACATCTTCTGACAAATATTCTTCCAAGTATGAGAAACCCAAAAATAACTCCTTCAAATCAACCTTTTCCATGAAAGATACTCAATCTTCTTCCCAAGACCATCAGGAACGTGCTGAGAAGTATAAGGTAAAGTACAAGAAAGATAAAGAAAGAAGTGAGGGTCTTCTAAGAAAAGGAAAAGGTCTCATGGCAGAAATTCATGATTGGGATGAAGAAGAAACTTCTGACAGTGATTCTCCCAACATGTGTTTCATGGCGATATCTGAAGATATGGAAGATTCTGAAAAAGTTGCCTCTCCAATGGCTCTGGTGTCAACTGGGTGCTCGACATCATACTCTCAGGTACATCCCTTTAATGATATGTCTGACATTGAAAAGATTGATGCATATGAATCCTTAACTAAAGACTTCTATTCTATCAAGGATGGAAAGAAAAGAAAATATGTTTAAGTTAAAAATCTCACATCTCAACTTGAAAGTTGTATGTCTAAACTTGAAAAGTTTGAGGAAATCAAAGCTGAGCTTGAGGATCTGAAAACCATAAATCACATTATTTCAAAAGAGAAAAACAAGCTTTTTAAGAAATTAAAAAGAGAACAAGAGACCGTTAGAAAGTGGACCAGTTCCTCGAAAAACCTTGAGAAAATCTTTCAAGACCAAAACGCTGGTGATAATAAATTTGGTTTAGGATATGGAAAAATCAAAGTTGAAACCTCTTCTCTTGCTCTTGACTCTATTTCTAGTGTGTGGGATGATGCCTCAGAGTCAAGTTCTTGTGACTCTATTTCTTTGAACTCAAATGATTTAAATGAAGCTTTAAAATTCAGAATGTTTATAAAAGCTAAAGATTCATCTTCTGTCCAAACCTCCGAGAAACAAGACTCCAATGATGTTTCTAAACCCATTCATGATCTCTTAAAAGATTTAGTCATTGATGAAGTCTCCTCTCCTGATTCTTCAAAATCAAAGATTTTCAAAAGAGAAAATGCAACCAATCTTTCCTTAAAAAGAAAATCTTCAGACCTTGGAAAAAAACACTTCAAAAGTTTTCCAAGAAATCTTCCCACCAACTGTGGTCCCACAACTTCTGGTAATGGGATTTTAAGCTTTCCTTCCCTCATCTCTTCTTTTGGTCCTAAAGCTATTCAAGTTAATGTCATAGGAAAAGGAAAAGAAAAATTACAAAACCCCAAAAAGATATTTATCTATAGAAAATGTTACAATTGATGTGACACCTTTCATCTTGCAAAGGATTGTCCCAAGGAAAAAATTAACCGTACGAAAGCTAAGGAACCTGTTTCTAACCCCAAAGGACCCACCACCAAATGGATACCTAGGAACTAATCTGTGTGTGCATGCAGGTCTTTGAGCACCATCAAATCTGGTATTTGGATAGTGGGTGCTCACGTCACATGACGGGAAACAAATCTCTTCTCATTAACTATGTGTCAGAAAAGGGCCCATCTGTAACTTTTGGAGACAATTCTCGAGGCTACACCAAAGGATATGGAACTCTCACCAACGGATCTGTCACCTTCAATAAAGTGGCATTTGTTGAAGGCCTCATGCATAATCTTCTAAGTATCAGCCAACTTTGTGACTTAGGATATAAAGTTATCTTTGAACTTTGTATCTGTACTGTTGTTGACAAAGACATGAAAGTGGTTCTCTCTAGGAAAAGAATGGAAAATGTCTATATCATTGATATGGGACAAAATAATAATTCTTCCAATGTATGCTTTGTGTCAGATGACACATCCAAAAGAAACTGGCTGTGGCATAAACGTCTATCTCATCTCAACTTCAAAACTCTCCACAAAATCTCAAACAAAGAGCTGGTAACTGGGATGCCAAAGTTAAACTTTGTCAAAGAAAAGATGTGTGATGCATGTGAAAAGGGAAAGCTCACTAAAACTTCCTTCAAGACCAAGCAATGCTCTTCCATCACTCATCCTCTCCAAATGCTGCACATGGATCTATGTGGACCAGTCAGCACTCCCAGTCTAGGAGGCAAAAGGTACATTCTTGTAATTGTTGATGAATTTAGCAGATATACTTGGGTGTCTTTTCTCAGGTATAAAAGTGATGCAACTGAGGAAATCATCAATTTTGTCAAGAAAAATGAAGTTCTAAATGGACAACTTGTACGATCGGTGAGAAGTGATAACGACACTGAATTCAGAAACAGTGCTCTTGAAGACTTCTTCAATGAGAAAGGTTTTTCTCAAAATTTCTCAGCAGTCAGGACTCCTCAACATAATGGAGTCGTGGAAAAGAAAAACAAAACTCTATGTGAAGCTGCAAGATCTATGCTAAGTGAATCAAATCTTCCCACCTATTTTTGGGCTGAAGCTGTTAATACTGCTTGCTTTACCCAAAATAGGTCGGTGATCTTCAAAAGGCATGATAAGACTCCTTATGAAGTGTTCCATGGGAGAAAACCAAATATTGGTTTTCTTCATGTCTTTGGTTGTGTGTGCTTCATCCTGAATGATCGTGACAATCTTGGGAAATTTGATCCCAAGGTTGATGAAGGAATATTTGTTGGATACTTCCTATCCTCCAAAGCATATCGTGTGTATAATCTCAGCAGAAAATGCATTGATGAGTCTATTCATGTAAATTTTTTTGACCTAAGATCATCATCTCTCTCAAATGATGATGATGAATTACATAGGTGGATTTCTTCTTGCATATGTGATACTCCCATTACTAATCCCACCGATACATCTTCCACTCCTTTCCCTCCTTTGAATCATTCTTCTTCAAATAACCAAGTTGGGCCACCCTCAATAGTGACCGACACTACCCCCACCGAAATTGACCCATCAGCCACCAATATTCAGTCTCCCACCGATCCTCTACCTACCACTGAAATACAGCCTTCCACCGACTTCTCTGATCCCACTCATGTACATCAAAATCTTCCATCAAAGATCACCCCATAGATCAACTCATTGGTAATCAACAAGCAGGAGTCCAAACTCGAAGAGGAGTTGGAAACACTTGTCCATATGTGAACTTTCTCTCTCTTATTGAGCCCAAGAAGATTGATGAAGCTCTAGCAGATCCATGTTGGATCACTACCATGCAAGAGGAGCTTTCTTAGTTTGAAAGAAATAAAGTTTGGAGATTGGTTCCCAGACCTCCAAAGAAGACAATCATTGGAACCAAATGGATCTTCAGAAACAAAATGGATGAAGAAGGTACAGTTGTCAGAAACAAGGCCAGACTTGTGGCTCAAGGATACAGACAGGAAGAAGGCATTGACTATGATGAAACATTTACTCCTGTTGCAAGACTTGAAGCCATAAGAATTTTTCTGGCTCGTGCTGCCTACCGAAAATTTAGGGTCTTTCAGATGGATGTTAAAAGTGCCTTCCTCAATGGGGGACTTGCAGAGGAAGTCTATGTGAAACAACCACCTGGTTTTGAAGACCCAGCTCATCCAGACTATGTGTAAAGATTAGACAAGGCTCTCTATGGTTTCAAGCAAGCTCCACGTGCTTGGTATGACACACTTGCTGACTTTCTTCTAAAGAATGGATACTCCAGAAGTAAAATTGACAACACCCTCTTTATTAAAAAAGACCTTAGGTAATCTCATTCTTGTTCAAATTTATGTAGATGACATCATCTTTGGTGCCACTGATGAATCACTATGTGATGAGTTTGCCTCTCTCATGATGAGTGAATATGAGATGAGTATGATGGGAGAGCTTACATTCTTTTTGGGCCTTCAGGTCAAACAAACTTCAGAAGGGATTTTTATAAATTAAAGCAAATATATTCGTGACCTTTTGAAGATATCACTTCATCAGAGATCACATTTCCAAAGGTGACATTGAGTTGCATTTCATTTCAACTGATCTTCAGCTTGCAGATTTGTTCACCAAACCCTTAGATGAAACCAGGTTCAACTTTCTAATAAGTGAACTTGGAATGCTGTATCTTGATATGTGATTGATTGATTAAAAAAAAATTCACCGATGGTAAAAACCCAATCGGAGGACTTCAGTCATTCCACCGATCCCTCTACCCCGATACCTTTCCACCAATTTCACAGAAATCCTCATCGGTGGTTTCTCCCATTCCACCGAAATCCTACACCACCGAAATCCTCATAGGTGAAATCTTTTCTCACCAATCCCTCACACCGACGTCCTTAATAAACACACATCGGTAAACCTTTTCCACACCGATACTTCTACAAATTGGTGTACTTATACAAC
>JAWVWS010000841.1:0-25000 GCA_033807775.1 Saussurea involucrata | reverse complement strand
TTTTTTCCTTCTATATGAACACCAAGCATAGCATGGATTGATTCTTCGGTTATTGGCAACCTGTGTTCTCCAATAACCAACTCCATTGATTCACAGTCCAAGCAGTCGACAACAAAAAATGCTACCTTAGATGGGATTCCATCCATTTTCATCTCCAATAGATCTCCAAATCCAATGCTTTTTATGCAGTCTCTCTGTTCTTTATTTAACGCTTGAAGTGCTTCATATAATGGCTTTGGGGATGTTCTAACTTTTATTACCGGGAAATGTTTTTCTTGATCCTTTCCCTTCTTTCTTCTTTTTGTTGTCTTTTGAATAGGGTTTTCAAAATCGTCGTCTGAATCAATTAGTTTCGTCACTTTTGTTTTTCTTTTTTCTCCTTTTGAGCCAGTTCCTACAACTGTTTATAGACATTTAACAATATAATTAATGAATCATGATAATATAAATTGTTATCATTATTTATTATAGATTACATACATAAAACTATTTCTTTTGTTGGCTCATGTTGCTTTTTCAGAAGCCTTATCTTTGTCTTGGTCATCTTCTTTCCTAGATTATAAATGTTTTTATATGTAATGAATCTATGAAAATTCTAAATTATAAGGTATATAGTTTTACCTTCCTCTTTTTCTTTCTGTTCACTTGTGTTTTCCACAGCTGCTGTGGTTGTTGGTTTGTCTTCATTTTCTATAAACAACAAATCAATAAAAAGCATTCAAAACATTCATATATGAAATTTGGAATATTCAACATTCATATATGAATTTTCATATATATGTATATGAACATTCATATTTGAAAGTTCATATATGAGCATTCATATATGAACTTTAGAATATTATTAACATTCAAATATGAACTTTCAAATATTATTAACATTCATATATGAATGTTATTCATATATGAACTTTTGAAAATTCATATAAACTTTCAAATATTTTGAAAATTTATATACGAATATTCATATATGAATGTTATTCATATATGAACTTTCATATATGAATATTATTAACATTCATATATGAAAGTTCATATATGAACGTTCGACTATTAAAGGTTCATATATGAGCTTTTGAAAGTTCATATATGAACTTTCGAATATTCAAAACCCTAGATCTACTAAAAAGCATCTTAAAAAACTAAGAAATATTTAATGTTCATATATGAATGTTCAGATATTCAAACCTTCATATATGAACTTTCATTTTAGAACTTTCGAATATTCGAAAGTCTAAATATGAATGTTCAAATATTAGAAATTTCAAATATGAAGGTTCATATATGAATGTTCATATGTTTAAATATGAGTGTTCAAATATTTAACATTCATATATGAACTTTCGAGTATTATTAATATTCATATATGAACTTTCGAATATCCAAAACCCTAGATCTACTTAAAAGTATGTTAAAAAACGAAGCAATATTTAACATTCATATATGAACTTTCAAATATTCAAAACACCAGATATACTGAAAAATATTCATATATTAACTATCTAATATTTAACATTCATATATGAACTTTCAAATATCTGAACACTCATATATGAATGTTTTAATCTCTAAACCCTAGATCTAGTGAAAAATATATATCATAATAAACCAACAAACATTAAACACATTCATATATGAACTATTTATTATTCAACATTCATATATGAATGTTTTTCATATCAAAACCCTATATTCAAAAAATATCATGCATTCATTTATGAACGAATATACCTGTAGTTGCTTTGGCTTTTTTATTCTGTTTTATCTTTATTTTTGGAATAGCAGCCGTGTTCTTTGCTGTAATGAAAAAACAAAACAACATTTATGAACTTTGTTTAAACCCTAAAAATTTTCTAAATCGTTTCATCATGTTCTTAAATGTAGATTCATTGTATATAACGATGTTTTATGATGAACATTCAAACATTTTAACCACAAGGGTTGTTGCGTACTGGTTAAAGCCATGGGGGATGTGGTGGAATATCCCATCTGCCCAGGGTTCTAATCCAGGCGTACACAACCGTTGTGGCCACTGAGGTTTAATCAGGGCTGATGTCTTACAGTCATAATTTGCCAAGGGATTAGTCTAGGCATAGCCTAGGACACCCTTCCCAAAAAACACATTCAAACATTTTATAATAAATATGTAAAATATCGTCTCTAACAATCGTTATCAACGTTTCATCTTATGTATTCCGATTTTCTTCGTTTATCGGTTTTGTTGCAGGTTGATCTTCAGCATTTGTAGAATGTTTTCGAGTTTTTGCCATTTTTTTAACTTTTTGATGAATCAGAGAGTGAATTTTTGGTGTTTTTGGTGATGAATGAGGGTTTTGGGGAGATAATTTCGTACGGTTTTTGATAAAATAGCGTAATGAGTAGTATTCTGTAGTGTTATGATTCAGTTGCCGCCTATTTTGATCTAGATGTGCATATTACGAAAATACCCCTTACACGTCCTATATTAATTACCGTGCACGCGAATTTATTCCATGTAGCGCGTTTGACCCTTGAAATCCTGACCATTGATCATTTAATCCAAGGGACATGACCACTTCTCTACTTCTCAAATATTTAGCACTTCTCATTTGAACCTATCCCTATATATATATATATATATATTTATATATATATATATATTGGGTCAGGTTCAAGGGAAAATCTCAAATAAATGAAAAACCGGAAAACCACGAAAAAACGGATGAAAAAGTATATCAATATGGATGTCAAATTAACGAGAAAAATATTGTCGTTTATTTGGTGTAATTTATTTCGTTCGAAATTTGTTTATTTTTCGTCTTTTTTTGAAATAAAAAATAGAGGGGTAAGGTTTTTTAGTTTAATTAATATTGTTGTAACCGCCTGTTTAATCACATCCATCAGATCATCTAATCTAACCTAACGGTCGATTATGTGTTTTTTAGTTTTTCATTTATTTGAGGTTTTCTCTTGAACCTCCATCTCTCTCTATATATATATAGCACGGTTATTTAAAAACTTACTGAAATTATAAATTATATTTTGTTGCATGAGTTTCTAGAATTGGATTTTAGCACAGGAGGGAGAAGGACAGAAGGAGAGAGGTCGGACAGTCGGAGGGAGAAGGACAGAAGGAGAGAGGTCGGGGGCAGGTGAAGGGAGGGGGCGGACACTTTCTTTAGTTGGATGAATTAGTGCCACGAAGGACAATTAAATAATACTAGTCTTCATAGATTCCGTAATCATAGGGCAACGACATAATTAATTAAAATCAAACTGCAAAGCTTAAGTGTATAGTATTATAAATTTTATATCTATCTCAATACATATATAGGTTATGGTTATTTTGCAATCCAATAAAAAATTATAACCGTGTAACCTTCATCTGAACTGTCCATTGCATTTGGATTCTCATTGATTCTCTCATTGAATTTATCTGATTACGTCGAATTTCGTTGAATTTATGCAAAATATGTCAATGCAGATAACCGTTCATGTGATGTATCAGATAAAATTGGTACGTTTACGAAACAATATGCATTACGGCCATGACATTTAATGAAATACTATGCATTGTAGGTAAGATTATTGCATGAAACCAATGATCATCACTACAACAAAATAAATCTACAGCAAGGACAAAAGTCGTCTCTAAAGATTCCATTATCGTTGCGATCGACCAACTGCAACGATGGTTTGGATTTGTCGCTATTGCCCTGTTGCTAAAAGTATTTATTGCAACAATATTTGTTGTGGTTGTAGATATAACCTACAACAGTGACATGTTGTGGCCGTAGCCTATTAATTTAATTTAATTAATTAATTAAAAACAGTCAATTAATTAATTTATTTAAAACATAAATAAACTAAATAAATGAATACCGAAGTGCAACGACATGTCGTCGATGTAGGTTATATCTACAACAACAACAAGTCGTTGCAATAGGTAAAATTAGTTCATGTTAAAAATAAAATAAATCGACGACATGTTGTCGTAGGTCAATATCGAATATTATTACCAATCATATGTCGTCGCAATAGATAACAATAGTACTTTTTTCCAGTATTTTGTTGATATATATACATTGTAAACAGTTGTCCTAAAAAGAGTAAGTTAAAAAATAGTTTTATCAATAACCATGAAAAAATTCAATATGAATTAATTGTAGCAAACTAACGTCTAAATACAAATCAATTGTAGCAAACTTACATCTAAATATGAACTCATTGTACCAAGTAACGTCTAACCGTGAAACTTCATCTAATCATCTCCCGAGTCCGTCTCTTCATCATCATGATCATCTTCACTATCATCATCACCCGATTGTTGTGGTTGCTGTGCTGTCATTACTGCAATAATCGCATCGACATCTATGGGTTGTGGATTTTGAAGTTGTTGGATGGAGACATTTGAGCTCGTCCTCATCTTCTCTATCATTTTAAGCAATGTTTGGTCGTTATCGTGAGAAGTATGAATTAATGAATTAACTTGGGTGGCTATCATATGCATATGGTCAATAGTCGATGATGGTGGTGTCATGGTCGTTTGTAACCACACATAGCGGCAACACCGATACCGTTCAAATTTCGTCCATGCCCTGTGTTGTGACCACGCCGTTCACCAAGTACCTTTGAGACGATTTGTGTTTCCTGTACTGAAGATTTACCTTCGGTTGCTTGTGTCTGCCTATTGTATTCTGCAAGCATCTTTTCTTGCAATAATATAACCAGTATTGTAAAATTCAAGTATCTTCATATTGGTGATTGCAAGTGAGGAAGAACATCCACAATTATATATGCTCCAACTATCTAGTCTGACGGTCAATTCATCGTTAGTATGCCAAATGTGAAATGATGGGATTGAGTTCTACTTTTTGATTATTTCTTATTGGATGATCAAATGACTTAATTATACAATTTTCTATGTTTCTATGACGTTCATCTTTAACTTCATATTTTTTTAAAACTTAGGTGTAGTAAACGATCATAGGGTATATACATAGACATAATTGTTAGTGTCAAATATTATAAGTTGTATCAAATTGAGGGGCTTAATTGTACTTTCTATGTTTCCTAGTATAAATAGGATTTTGTTATGGATTTTCATCATGTCATTCCAAGTACCGTACATTGCTAAACACTCTCTACATTGTAATTCTTCATATTGAGATTAATAGAGGGATGGCATCCTTGATTCTAGTATTGTGTTGATTACTTGTTCTGGGATCACAATTGGTATCAGAGCAAGACAATCAGATCAAGTTTTTCACGTTTTTGAGCAAAATTGGTTTTATCGAGTTTTTCATTCATTTTGATCGATTTTGATCTATTTAGTGCTTCAAATGGATTTTAATTGATTCGTTGTTGTTCATTGATAGTTCTTGTGTGAATTGGTTCCGCAAATTCACGAAAAATCGATCCAAATTTGATTGATTGGATATTTTCGTGAAAAAGCTAGAAACTCACTGTTTGGATTCAAATTTTACTTTCTGTTGGTTTTTGGGTGAAACACCAAGAAGTAATTGTGTTCAGAGTGTCCTCGTGCAGAACCCTACCAATTTTTAGATTGTTTGGAGTTGATTTGAGGATATACTTGAAAATTTGATCTGAGATTCATAGTTATCGCAGACCTCACAGTTCATCATTCTCGCACGTGGAAGTTTTTGGGTTTATCGCACGATAAAATCCCGAGGAGTTTTTATTGTGTCTTCGATGTACGATAAACCTAGGTGAACAGTGTTTATCGCACCCTTGACATACGATAATCGGTTTGAACAATAGTTATCGCAACCTTAGCGTACAATAACTTTGAGATTACTTTTTATCGTGTGAGTTGTGTACGATAAACTTTTTATCGCAGGATTGGTATACGATAACTGGGAGATATATTTTATCGTGGGTGTTGTGTGCGACAAAAACAGTGAGTGTGTGAGATATTATTCTGATCAGAAGGTTGCTTTAAAGATCATTAACAAGTTTTCACATAATGATTACAAGGGACATGCTCGTTATTGGTTCTAAAGATAAGCCACCAGTCTTGTTTCCCAAAGATTTCAAAATATGGAAAGACCGGTTTATGGACTATGTGGAGAAACAAGAGAACGACATTTGGATTGTAAAATCTTTAGAAGACGGTCCTATGGGAGAAGTCAAAAGGGATGGTGTACTTGGTGAGAATGGAGTTAGAGGACCGGATGTTACAGTACATCCTGATACATATGATGAAAAAGAAAGAAAGAGATACAATGGAGACAAAGCAGCTAATCCTTAGTTATGCAAGCGTTAACTAATGACATATATCAAAAGATTGATAGCAAAAATGCTTCTGGAAAAAATATGTTTGATGAGTTGGTTAAATTGTATCAAGGATCTTTAGCTGAAAACCAAATGAGAGTATCAAATGCGATACAAGTATGAGAATTTCAAGCAGAAAGAAGGAGAGACACTTGACAACATGTATGACCGATTCACAACAATCCTGAATGAGTTGAACAAACACAATATCTCAAAGATTGTGATAGAGAATAATGTGAAGTTTTTGAGTGTTCTCCAGCCCGAGTGGAAGAAATACTCTCATCGGATGAAACAACATTCTACGCTGACTAAATTACCTTTACAAGAAATGTTTGAGACGCTCAAACAAGATGAAGATGATGCTGATGAGAAAAGAGAGAAAAATAAGAAGAAGGAAGAGAAGGAGAAGAAAGAGGAAAAGAAAGAGAAGAAAAAGGAAAAGGATGAAGATGATCTTATAGCTTTGATGTCTAGCAGGTCTGGAAAGCGTTCTTATAGGAAGGAAAGAAGGGATACTGATGAAGAAGATGGTGGGTCCGATAGTGATGGTCTAGATGAAGTTGAAAGTCTGAAGTTGGCTATGATTCTCTTGACAAGGCATTTTAGAAAAAGTTTGTTAGGAAGGCGGGCTCCAACAATCAAAGGTATTCATCAGGGTCTAAGAATTATGAACATAAAGACCGAATAGAATCAAAGAGAAGGTGCGAGGAGAGGAAAGAGGAAAATAAAAAGGATGAAAAGAAATTTGATGAGAAGCGGGCAGAAGAGCAGAAGTGCTACAACTGTGGGAAAACTGGACACTTCGCCAAAGAATGCTGGAATCCGAAAGTACGAGATTCCGATTATTACAAGAACAAGATGTTGCTAGCAAAGCAAAAGGAATCTGGCAAATCTCTTATGGTGGAGGAAGAGTACTGGTTGGATGAAAATGACGATGATGAAGAAGAGGAAACAACTGCCCTTGCTAAGATGTGCTTCATGAGTAGAGAGACTGAGGAATCTGAGACAGTATCAAAGCTAGAGACAAATGAGGTAGCTTCCTTCACTCTCAATAAATTTCTCAAAATTCAAGAATTTCATCAAAACAAGTTAAATGATTTAACTGATAAATTGAAAAGATCAAAAGAATCAATAATTTTTCAAAGTGACATACTGAAGGAACAAGCCGCTTTAATTGAGACTTTGAAAAAGAAAAATGCAGAATTTGATGAACATCAAGCTTATTTTAGAAGAAGAATGACTGAACTATCAGAGAAATTTGAAAGTTCAGAAGCAAAGAAAGATGAGTTTGAAAAACTTTTACACGCCTACAAAGATAGAAATTCAGAACTTGTTGAGAAAGCCAAAGGTCTAGAAGAAAAACTTTATAAAATTGGTTAAACCGAACAGACGATTCATTTGAACAAGCCAAGTGAATTCAGATATTTTAATTCCAAATGGGGCTTGGGATATGACAAGCCTCATTATTTGAGGACTGGCTTATTAAAAGCCCCTACTTTGTATAAATTTGAATGACTTATATATCCATCACTAGATCCTTATTATAAGATCAAATGGCTTAAAATGGACGGTGAAGATTACGAAGCAGATGAAGAAACAAAAAGAAAAACCACTGTTAAAATGCAACTTACTTTCTGCTATGGTTTAGAAAATAGGAAGGCTATGGAAAATAAAAAGACTTTGCCTGATGACTATTTTCAAAGATACATTGTTGAAAAACCAAAGGAAAAGGAAAATACTCAAAAGGAAAATGAGATTAAACCTGTTTTTGAAGGAAATACATATTTTCCACCTTTGGTTCTAGAACAAAATCTTGTGGATCTTGAAAGCAAGATTGAAGACATCAGAAATGATGACAAACTTGCTTTTGAGATCGTGAAGGAAGTTATGTTTACAGTCATTTCTAACAGCTTAAATGAGATGAAAACAAAACTTGAAGAAAAATCTGAAGAGAAAATTTCAAAAGAAAAACATTTTTCAGATTCAGATGTTTCTTCATGTAAGGATTTTATGGGGAATACTTTATTCAAAAGTATGACGATTGATGACCAAGAAGATTCTGAATCTTGGGACTTGGAAAACCAGTCGCTTAATGCACCTCCTGAAAAGTATTTTTCTTCTAAAGAAGATAAAACTGCTCGTAAAGAAATCAACGATTTTCTTTATCCAAGATCTTTTGGTATTTTTCACACCTCCCATGATAGCCATTCTGATAATGATATTGAGAATCCTTGTGATGATAAAGGTAAATGTGTAAATGAAACATCTGTTCAATTTGATTTCAATACTAAACTTCCTGATCATTCTGATTTCTTAATCAAGGAAGATGAACCTAAGAAGAACTTCTTCAAAGGTGAAACTTCAAAGTCTGTTGAGAAAAATCCTGTTAACGATTACTATTCAAAATCTAAGAACAAAAGATTGTTACAAAAAAAGGCTAAAAGATCTAAATCGTTTCAAACTCAGAATTCTAAAACTCGTGACTCTTATCTTTCTGGTATTTCAGATCGTTATCTGAGAAGCAACAAAAGGCTTGAGTGGAGAATTAAGGAGTCCACACAGGATGTGGCCCAAACAAAATCATCCAATGTTTCTTTAAACTCAATGAAAAACAATTTTGATTCCGCTGTAATAAATCATATTGCTTGCAATAAACAAAAACTTGTTGTTCCATACAAGATTTATACAATGCAACAATTGATCAATTTAGCACATGACCAAATTTGTTGTCCATTATGTGGTGTGGATGATTTTATCTGTAAGAGTGATTATCATAACTGGTTTGGCTATGATGTTCCTGGTTCCAAAAGGTTTTATTCAAAAGGAACTTACAAAAGAGGTTTTAGAAACAATAATGGTACAAATTCCAAACAGGTACCAACTCCTAACCCAAAAGGACCCATTTACAAATAGGTACCTAAAACCACTTGATTTGATTTTTGCAGACCAGTCATGTGTGGTACTTAGATTCAGGCTGCTCAAAACACATGACTAGAAGAAAAGAGCTGCTCACTAATTATGTAGAGAAACACGGTGGTCGAGTTAAGTTCGGTAATGATCAATATTCACCAATCTTAGGGTATGGAGATATAGTTAAAGACAACATCAGAATAACCAAGGTCAACTATGTTGAGGGGTTAGGGCACAACCTATTCAGTATTGGTCAGTTTTGTGACAGAGACTTAGAAGTCAACTTTAAAAGGAAGAGATGTTCTGTTCGGACTGAAGGAGGAGAAGAACTTCTAGTTGGCACTCGAAAGTCTAATCTGTATACAATTGATCTTTCAACAGTAAAGCCCAAGAATGATGTTTGTCTGTTATCTAAAGCTTCTGTCGACCTGAGTTGGTTATGGCACAGACATCTATCTGACCTGAACTTCAGATACATTCAAAAGCTACTCATGGGTGATTTAGTCAAAGGTCTACCTGTTCTGAAGTTTAAAAGAGAAAATTTATGTACCGCTTGCGAAAAGGGTAATATGAAGAGAGTTCCTCACCCGCCGAAGTCTGAATCAAGCACACATAAGGTATTGGAAAACTTGCATATGGATCTTTGTGGATCCATGAGGACTCAAAGTATAAGCGCCAAACGGTATGTGTTAGTGGTCGTTGATGATTACTCGAGGTACACGTGGGTAAAGTTCCTACACTCCAAATATGAAACACTCGAGTTAATCATTTCGTTAATCAAGATGCTTCAAGTTAATCTTCAACAATCAGTCCAGACAATAAGGTCAGATAACGGGATAGAGTTCAAGAATAAAACTCTGGATGATTTCTTGAAATCATTGGGAGTAACTCATCAATATTCTGCGGCAAGAACACCACAACAGACTGGGGTTGTTGAACGACGAAGCCGTACTCTAGTTGAAGCTACAAGAACCATGTTATCATATTCTGACCTTCCCTTGTTTCTGTGGGCTGAAGTAGTATCAACGACTTGCTATACACAAAATCGCTCAATTATACATCGACGGTTTGGAAAAACATCATATGAGATTATAAACAATAGAAAACCAAACATTAAATACTTTCGTTCTTTTGGTTGCAGGTGCATTGTTCTGAATGACAATGACAACTTGAATAAATTCGGTCCTAAAGAAAGCGAGGGTGTGTTCATGGGATACTCATCCACTTCAAAAGCATACAGAATCTATTTCAAGTCTTCAAGGACAGTGATTGAAAGCATCAATGTCAAATTCGATGAGACGGAGGATATGGCTTCTGTGCAAAGCAGTACAGAACCCGAAATAACCGGAGTTTTAGCATCTGGACAAATCCGTCCAACTTCCACTAAATCGAATAAAGATCAAGCTACAACTTCTAACTCTCATCTTAATGAACTTGATCAATTGTTTGAGAATTTTTATGATGAGTTCTTTGGTAGTTATAACTCATCTTCCAATGTTTCTGTCAGGAATCATGTTGCTCAGAATGTTGTACAAGCTACCATGTCAGGTCCTTCAATGGAACAAACATCAACTGATGCAGAGGTAACGACTCATGAGTCTTCAAAAAATCCTCCAGTCATGAATTCTACACAAGCAATACAGACAGAACCTACTAATGGTGTCTCTTCAACAAATGCTATTTCAAATGTCAATGACCAGAGTACTTACAACACACCTGAGGTACGTACTGACGAAGCTCCCAAGGCAGTGCCAATTGTTACATCTGATAAACAATCAGCATCTCAACCGGAAACAACATTGACAATTGAAATAACCATTGAAAAAGACAACTCATTAGTCGACCCCAATCAAGACACAATTTCCCCACATCTGCATTCGAAAAAGTGGACACAAAGTCATCCTTTACATCAAGTAATAGGAGAAGTGTCTGACCCGGTGAAAACCAGATCAGCAACTGCCAATGAAGTACAGTTCATGCTTTTCCTGAGTCAAGTTGAGCCAACAACAGTTCAACAAGCCTTGGAGGATCCGGATTGGATAATTGCTATGCAGGATGAGCTAAATCAGTTTGAAGCATTGAAAGTGTGGCGACTAGTACCTCGACCCAAAAAGAAAACTATCATCAGCACCATATGGGTCCTTAAAAATAAGAAAGATGAAGACGGAATAGTCGTGTGGAACAAAGCTCGGCTAGTAGCAAAAGGTTACCGACAACAAGAGGGTATAGACAACGATGTACGCTCCGGTTACTCGATTAGAAGCAATTCAGATGTTCTTAGCATTCACGGCCTACAATAACTTCACCGTCTAAAAAAATGGACGTGAAGACTGTATTCTTGAACGGCGTTCTAAAAGAAGAACCGTACGTGTCTCAACCAGAAGGCTTTGTAGACAAAGACAAACCAAACCACGTTTACATTCTTGACAAAGCACTTTATGGCCTGAAGCAAGCCCCTAGAGCATGGTATGAGGTTCTATCCACTTTTCTACTTAAATCCGACATTGAAAGAGGTAAAATCGACACGTCTCTATTCCCTAAACATGTACAAGGTAATATTCTTCTCATTCAAATTTATGTTGACGATATAATTTTTGGTTCGACTAACCCTTCATTATGTACTTGGTTCTCTAAACTAATGGTGACCAAATTCCGAATAAGTATGATGGGAGAGATTAACTTCTTTCTTGGTCTTCAAGTCAAACAATTCTCAACAGAAATCTTCATAAATCAGTCAAAGTATGTGTTTGATATCTTGAAGAAATTTAAGATGGAAAATTATACGACGATTGGTACACCAATGGCACCAGGATCCAAGATCGGTCCGGATCCCGACGATAAGGACATTGATCTTAGGACGTATAGAGGTATGATCGGGTTATTAATGTATTTAACTGCTAGTCGACCGGATATTATGTTTGCCACATGTCTTTGTGCGAGATTTCAGGCTAAACCGAAGGAATCACACCTTGGAGCCGTCAAGCGCATCTTTCGATACTTGAAAGTGTAACAACCCAAATAACCAAAGCAATATCATAGACAAAAAGCCCGTAAGGGTCCCAAATTACATCAAAGGTTAATAACATTCTCAGTGTTTAATGGTTCACATACTAATACAACCGAGATGCTTAATTAACTAAACAAGAGTAGTGACGGTCTCTACTCCCATCCCAACAATCTTTAGGCCTTCTATTTTCCTTTAGAAGCAGCTCCTAGGCCGCCCTTACCTGAAAATGGTTTTTGGTTTTGAAAAGTGAGGGTTAGACCATTAGGTCTAGTGAATTCCCCTTAAAAATGGGTTCACACAAGCCATTTAAAAATACAAGGTCGTTCCACACATAACAGTAACAATTCAAAGACATTAATCCAAGCAAGGGTGTAGCACAGTGGTCTCCACGTCCATCACCTCGTATGAGGTCAACAATCGGGGCCCCCACAGTAGATCCCCTCGGCACACGGTAGATGCCGTATCCGTGTGCACACGAAACGAATTCGAGGCACACGGTCAAACTCAATCACCAAGGATTCTCAACAATCCATGGTCCAACACCACTGTGCAACCCGACTCCACACATAGTAATAACTATAAAAGCATGCAACTAATCGTACACGAGGATGTACCTCTTATCATTAGTAAAATCACATTTTCATGTCAAAAGTAGATGATGCATATGATCATTTCATAAACCAAATTCAGTCATTTAAACCTTCACAAACCATTTTTGAATAAGGTAGAATGAAAAGGGAACTCACCTGTAACTCGGCTAATTGACACTCTAACCGAAGCTCACTTTTCCAACAACCGAACACCTGAATTGGGGTTAGTAGAGGTGATGTTAAACTCCCTAATTATGCCCCAAAACACACCTAAGTGATACCACAATTCTAGCCTAAAACAGTACGCAAAACGAAAACTGGAAACGCGAAACGGTGCCCGGTGCCACTGCCCGCGCTAGCCAACTTGCGCCATAACTGGCGCGGGGCACTGGAAAGAATCTGGCGCCCTTTCTCGCGCTAGCCAACCGGCGCCACTACTGGCGCTGGCACCTGCACTTCGAACATAAATTCCCATCTTTCCCAAAACGATTCCAATAGAAGAAAAACCCTCAAAATTAATTGTTTAAGCTGAACACACTACAAAGGGTGAATCCCAAACCTTTAAACATAACATTTCTCATCAAAATCAATCAATGATTCATCACCTTCATCACCCAAATTCCCAATTTGGTTCAAAACCTAAAACCCCCATTGGAGTGGTGCAAGCTCTTCAAGAATAACTCACAACCAGCTGAGGGATTCATTAATCCTACCCTCTCCAATGGTTTTTAGTTCAAACTTGAAATTAAAAGAAAGAAGTCAAGAGTTCTACCCTCATTATTTCTCATTACCAACAAAGAGATGGAGATTAGGAGAATATCATACCTTGAGATTGAATCTTCTGGTTGCTTGAAGGAAATGCTCCTTCTCTAATTCCTAAAGAGCTACATCTACACAAAACCCTTCTCCTCAAATTCTCAGCTGACACTATAGAGAATGAAAGGATTTTTATCTTATTTAGCTTTCTCTTTTCACCCCTTGGGCACTTAAGTTCCAAGTTTCACACTTTGGCCCCCAAAGTCTTATTTATTCTAATCTGCAACAAAAATTAATATGAGGTGTTACAGAAAGAAACACCATATCCTGGTCTGTGGTATCCCAAGGGGACAGGATATGAACTCACTACGTATTAAGATGCTGATCACGGACGAAGCCTGCTGGACAAGAAGAGCACATCTGGTTACATACAGTTTTTGGGAGACAAGCTCGTGAGTTGGGCGTCTAAAAAGGAGAAATGCGTGTCAACTTTAACGGCTGAGGCTGAGTACATTGCTGCGGCCAGTTGTTGTTCACAAGTCATGTGGATGAAAACCCAACTTGTGGATTACGACTTTAAATATGAGAAGATCCCAATCTACTGTGACAGTAAGAGCGCCATTGCCATTTCAGCTAATCCTGTCCGACACACCAAGACAAAACACATCGATATCAGGTATCATTTTATTAAAGATCACGTTGAGAAAGGTACAATTGAACTTTATTTTGTCACAATTGAATATCAACTTGCTGATTTGTTCACAAAAGCTTTGGATGAAAAACGTTTTCACTTCTTTATCCAGATTGATACACTTAAATTTTGATCATATTATATTTTCAATATATGTTATTTAAATTCTTATAATTCTAATGATTTTCAAATGTTTGTTCAATTTGTTATTTTTCTTCTTTCATGTCTTTCTTATTAATTCCATAAGATACCTGCTTCTGCATGAGGTGTGTTCATGATTTCAGGGGGAGTGATTAGTACTAATATGCCTAAGTCTAGGGGGAGTATGCATACCTGATAAGTTTTGTGAGTGTAGATGCCATGAGAGGTACACTTGAAGACATCAAGGTTAGTATTCTTATTTGTTTTTGCACAAACTCTTAATGATGGAAAATTATTTTACAAATCTATGCATCATTTAAGGGGGAGTGAAAACCTTGGTTTTTTTTAAAACATGAGAGCTTAATCAATTAAAAGTTCGACATCTTTTAATGTGATAAATTTTTTGGAATTATTGATTTTTTTTGAAAATGTCTAACTGTTAGTGTTATCGCACATAGTGGTGCACGATAACATTTTTCATCGCACGTGCCTTGTACGATAGCACATGCACCTAGTTTTATCGCATATGTGTTGTGCGATAAAAGCTCGACAACACCTTTTATCGTACATGTGTTGTACGACAAAACCAAGTGAATAATGATTATCGCACGCCTCGTGTGCGATTACCCATCACCCAATTTTTATCGCATGTGTGTCGTACGATAAAACACTGGGTTATCGTGCCTTGATCGTACGATAATCTGTCACGACGGCAGGTCAATCGTTTGACCAATCTTGTTGTGCCATGTGTCATCATCCTCAGGATCCTATGTATAGAGCGGTTTTCCAAAATATTAAACTTTTTATCGAACCAAAAACCCTCTCTGCCTTTGAACGATTTTGAAATTTTTTCAAAGATTGAAGTTATTTGTTATCTTCCATTCCACTCAGACTTTGATCAAGGTTAGTATTTCAACGTTCTTTCATCGTTTTTATTTCTGTTACTAGAGTGATAATCGAGTTTAGGGTTTTTGTTCATCATCCATGTTAGGACTGTTCGTATTCTAGTCTGGAATCAATCAGTGTGTTAGGATTTTTATGCTAAAAATGCTAGATATAGGTTTCTACACTTAAAACGAGTCTAGGGTTTGAGTTTCGTAACATATTTTTGCTTATCTTAGATTTCTGGGCCTGGACACTGAGTTTCCATTCAAGTGTTCATGTTTATCGCACGTTACTTATATTCATAAATTCATCTTTATCGCACGCCTTTATGTTCATTGTTATCGCACATGCATTGTGCGACAACTTTTTATCGCTCATGTTCCATGTGATAACATGTGTTGTGCGATTACTCTTTTGGTGTAGTGTGCGATAAAACTAGGACTTAGGCAAAGTTTTGGATGTTTTTTTAAAAAAGTCACTTTGGGAAATTTGGCTAATTTTACCTTGTATAGATGGCTGCTATTGCACATAATGATGGCTATTCTTCGAATGAGAACATACCCATTCCATCCCACAGTTCTTCCCGTCCCTCGGTGAATGCAAGGGATTTAGATGAAGAACTTATTCCCAGGCGAGAGCACCTTTCTCTGTCAGACAAAAACTACACTCTCAACCTGAGTGTAAATCTTGACTATCGTATCATCTTGGAGGTTCTGAAAGGCCATCCCCTACGTACTGCCCTGACAAAGACCATCACTGTACCTGTTATATACCTACAGCAGTTCTGGTATACACTCCAGTTCCACCCAGTCAATAAAATAAGCCAGTTCTTCACAGCTAAAGTTGACCACTTTGAAGTCAAAATCACCTTGAAACATCTCAGAAATTCTCTAGACCTGCCCTACCAACCAGACTTTGAAGACTTAATCTCTGAATTCGACCTTTGTGCTGACATTATGTTTCTGGGGGTACCAAGCTGATGATGTGCGGTACTGACACGATCCTCAAAATTCAAGAGGAAATTTATGCCAAGGATCTGGTATACCCTATTGAAGTTTTCAATTCTGAACCGTTGCATGACACCAAAACACACTGGCCTCGACAAGTGCAACATAGGCACTCTGCGACTATTTCATGTCGTAGTCTTCAACCGGAAGATCGACTATGCTGTGCTAATCTGGAATAAGCTGATCGAGCTTGTTGGTGACAAGTCCAAGCCTGCAAAAGCCATAACGTTTGTACCATTTCAGTGATTCCTTGAGATCCTGATCCATACTATTATGGAATCCAACCAGGAAATCCCCAGACGTCCCGATGCTGTACATGGTCCACAATAATGGATGCACTTCCTCAAGGTGCCTGCCCCAATCAACTTTGCCCACATTGTCATGATACCTGAAGCCGTCTTGGCTTATGCTAACCAACAATCACCAATAGTAGTTGAGTATAGGCTAGAAAACGCACTCATGGTCCATCCAGAGCCGGAGGGACCTGCCCCGGGTGCAAACCAACTAGGTGGTGAGGGTCAAAATATTGAGCAGGTTAAAAAACATGGGGTTCTTGAACGGGAAGAGTTGATAGAAAATATTCAAGTGAGGGGAACAGGAGACGGGGGTGTCGCTGGTTATGCATCTACGTCTGGTCTACACAGTAACACTATCTTTGACGATGATGTCTCTTGGGATTCTCAGGATGGTGCAGGCTTTGTTATATCTGCCTCTACTACCGATGATGAGGCTAATGCCAATAGATGAGATGGTGCTGAAAATGATAGTGATTCTGATTCCGACCACGATCCCGATGTTCACAAGATGTTGGCCCGAGACCACATGTTGAAAGTTCTGATGCTGATTCCACCTAGAACATCGAGAACTTAGGCGAAACCGAAGTCATAAGGATGGATGAGGGAGTACAAGTCGAAACAGAAATGATTGTGAGCCGATAGAAGGGGAGAAAAGAAAATGTTGAGTGTGAGACAAAGTCTGAAAAACAATTAATGATAGACTCTACCCAAACCGTGTCTAGCTGGGTAGCCACATCTACGGCCGATGCGCGTTTGTCGCCACATCTGCGCCTCTCTCTCTCTCTCTCTATATATATATATATATATAGGTGGGTTCAAACGATAATGTGGGCTATTTAAAAGAATAAAGGGACGATAGCCAATCATTTTTAAAAATACTTCTCGAAAATAATACTTTCTAAAATTTAGATTAAAAGGGTTTCACACTGTGTTCTCTAATCCGGAGAGAAAAGAAAAGAAAGGAAATGGATGGAAAAGAAAGGGAGAGAAAAGAAATGAAAGGGAAGTAATTTTTTCATTTGTGTTCTCGAAAGGTAAAGAAAATGAAGGAAAGGAAATGAAAGAAAATATTTTTTCGTGTTCTTGAACATGAGAGAAAGGAAAGGAAATATGTCATTTTTACTAATATACCCTTAAAAATATATCTTTTATAAAGAAATATCGGGTAGTTTTGTAATTTTAATAATTTTAGTAATTTTTTTAAATCTTTTTAATTTCTTTCCTCTCCTTTCCTTCCCTTTCCTCCCACATTTGGGAGGAATGTTTTGGAAGGAAACTTATCATTATTTTCCTTCTGTTTTCTTTTCTTTCTCTCCTAATTTTTTTTCGAGAACACGAGTTTTTTTTACTTTCCACCTATTTCCCTCCATTTCCTTTCCTTTCTAAAATGAGTTTCGAGAACACAACATTAAGGTCATATTCTAATATGAATTATTTTAGGCTACTATTGACTTCCTAAAAATAAGGGATTAAATTAGTTGATTTTCTGATTCCATAATTGATTTAATCCCTCTTTTACGATTTTTTGATTCCATATATTATTAGTATCACATGTGATCTGCTATGGGGTAAAACACAAATTGTTGGTATCACATATGATTAACAATATAAAAAACTAAAATCTGTTATAGAATATCACTTGTGATAATCAATAGAGAACAACAATCTCATAATATCACTTGTGATTAACAATAGAGAAACCTAAAATCTGTTAAAGAATATCACCTGTGATAATTGTTAGGACCAAAATATCCTAATTATATGATAGTTTTGTAAAGGGTTAATGATTGTAATATGGGCTTGGGTATATAAATTATGGGCTTGGGCTTAAGTGACTAACAAGGGAGTGTATAAGGATTAGTGTGTGTAATTAGGGTTAAGAAAACCATTTTCACAATGTAGACATATGGTGTAAGTGTGTGTTTTAGAGAGAGAACCATTCTCTCTCTAGGTAGTTCTCTCATTTCAATAATACACCATTAATTCTCTTATATCTCATCTTGTTACAATCTTCATGATTCTTGAATTGTTGCTTGTTTTAATGGGACTAACAAGTGGTATCAGAGCCAAATCGAAGAAATCTTTCATCGATACGATCATTTTACAACGATTCAAGATCTACATCCCATATTCTCGATGAAATAGTAAGTTTTTGATACTTTTGTGCGTGTAACTGTGCTTGGAATGCTAAGGATTGATTGAAAAGTGTTTCTGAACATCATACGATCATCAATCTATCATATTTTGATCATTTTGGACGTTTTTGAGTTTTTGGTTCGATCTTAGTTCATATGTTCAA
Source organism: Saussurea involucrata (assembly GCA_033807775.1). Lineage (NCBI taxonomy): Eukaryota > Viridiplantae > Streptophyta > Magnoliopsida > Asterales > Asteraceae > Saussurea > Saussurea involucrata. The sequence goes on along the minus strand of JAWVWS010000841.1, from coordinate 6,145 downwards.
AGTCCTCGCACAAGCTATGTTCATACTTATCGCACAAGACAAAGTTCATCTTCCTTGCATGTAGAAAAGATCATTTTTAATCGCAGAAATTTTATCGCGCCTTTGGTGTGCGATAAAATCATCGAGAAGTTTTATCGCACATGTGGCGTGCGATAAAAATGGGTGAATAATATTTTTATCGTGTATTTGGTGTGCGATAAAACGGTGTGAACAGTGTTTATCGCGCGTGTATCGTGCGATAAAAGGCTTAATTGCTTATCGCGCAAGTATCATGCGATAAAAGTGAGTTATCGCGTAAGAAGCGTGCGATAAAAAGGGGTTATCGCACGGGCTACGATAAAATGTGTTATCGCGTCTGTTTCATGAGATAAAAATGATATCCCCCGTGCTAAGTCTCAGGAGGGGGCATTATTCATGGAATTTTAGCATAAAGCGTGTGTGACATCATTCTTATATTTAGTTTGTCACATACTTCTAGCAACTGTCAAAGTTTAAAAGAGCGTAAGTTTGTCAAGATTTTCAGAAGATAGGTGTTGGAATTCAGTTTTTGATTGGATTGGATTAGACGTTTGAGCATTTGCAATCATTATTCTGGAGTTTTGTTGACAATGCTAGACCTTTGAGTGCTCTTAATCATTCTTCTGACCTGATCAATCAGAATTGTGAGTGCTTGCAATCATTGTTCTGGTGCTTTGGTTGTGATTCAGACTTTTGAGTGCTTATAATCATTCAGCTATTTCTTGAAGATTGAAGTTCTGGATTTTCATCATTATGTGTTCTGAAGTATTTTGGAGATGAACATTTCTCTACAGTTGCTGAATAATGTTGCTTGTTTGGTTCTTCTAATCCCTACCTTGTAGTGTATGCTTCATTATGTTTCCTCATTCGAGCAAATCCGAATCAAGCTCTTAAGCCGAATTCCTATTCAACTCGCGGTTTATCGACAGATTTGGTGTTATAAACTGAGATTGCACTTTGGGTTGTCACGCAACAACTCACTCGTTATCTTTCTTGTGAGATTATCGGTACAAGCTAGAGTTTCAACATTTTAAATATGTTTTTCTTGCACTCGGTCGAGGTTATGGCGTACATCGAATCCGGTTTTTCAAGGTTGAAATATAAAGAGTAAGAGCTTATTTCAAGGGGGAGCCTAGACTACATTTGAAGAATTGCATCGCTATGGTTTGCTAAAGAAATCAAGGGGGAGAAGAACTGAAGATCTGAAGATCTTTCGAGAAGGGTGTGATCCCAGAACAAGCATTCAATATATCACAATGAAGATTAATTGGTCATCTCTCTCATTAATATCAAAATACCCTAAGTACAAAGTGATGAATTGTAGAGAGAAAATGTACAAAGGTACTTGGTAGAATGGAATGCCATACTGAGAAATCTAGGGACAAAAACAATATATAGTTTGTAAATAGGAAAGTTTCATAAAGGACCCTCTACTCGATACAAGGTGCTAGTAATAGCATTCACAATCTCCCCCTTTGTATCAAAGTAGAGGCAACAAATTTAGGCATGTAGCAGAGTAACGTGTTTCTTCCGGATTCCAAAGATGATCTCATAACGTCTTAGTGCATTCTGGTACTCTTGTCTGTACTTGATGGCTTCCAGGGCTTGATTGATTAGTCTGATTTCCTTCGGTTTCAGCTTGACTTCATTCTGCTCGTCCAACCTGAGTTTGCTCTCCAACTGTATCCGAATAAGCTTGAACGTCCCATCACTGTATTTGTTTACTTCGGTGATTATCAGAAATCGTTTCTTCTTCTCCTGATTGTAATACATGATTTCAATTTCAGGCTTTTCTAGCACGATGTAAACAGGGATACCTTGGATATCTGACAGTCGTTTGTTGGGTCTTCGGAGGTTCACTCGGGATTGGTTTGCTTTCAGTGCCATCTGAAAGTCAGTGAGGTAAGAGAACTTCACCATGTTTCTCATAAACCTTTTGACAGAATGGTAAGCGGCAGACCATTGATTCTTCTTATCGGGAATGCTTGCAAGGATGTCATACTGGCTTAACAGATCGTCTAACTTTAAGCTCTTGAAATCGTCTTCGGTGAAGAACCATTCTTTGCCATCAGATCTTCTGACTGTAAACTGAGGGTACCAGATATTTAGCAATTTCTTTTAATCTATCTTAAAAACCTTCGTAATTGCCTTATCTGACCTGACAGCGTCCTTCTCCAGGTCTTTGTTCTTCATGACGTGCAAAAATTCGGTTTGATGTAGAGATGGCCACTTCTCTATCCCATACAGTTTTATCAGATCAATCCTCTGAACATCTCTTACGAACAGATCCTTTCTAACACTCTCCTGAAATAGAGTTAAAATCCTTACTCTTTCTCCTGTCCCAATATAGTTTGGTTCATCGTCAATCAGATTTTGATAAAATCTAAGTTCAGAATCTGAGACGGGATCTCTTATCTTGCCATCAGTAGACACAGGAATATTTTGCGTTGAAGTACCAGTACCTGGATCATTCGGTTGTTGCTGCTGATTGTTGTCATCTTCAGAATCGGATTCAGCCACTTGTGCTCCGGTTGTATCAAATAAGTCATCCAATTCCACTTTTATCTGAACGGTTTTTCTCTCCGATTCCTCCTCTGAATCTATGTAAATATATTCAGCAATTAAATCATACGCCATCCTCTCTTCATCCGTTCTATTGTCACCACCTTGAGGCTTTTCAACCTTAGGCGTGTCATCAACTAGAACTTCATCACTATCGACCTGGACAGTTTCAGTACCTTGTCCTTCTGCCCCTTCTGTTACAATCTGATCTGATCCCCCAATAGTTTTAACATTTATACCACTTGATTCTCCAACTCTAACTCTCTTCTCCCCCTTATGTTGATTAGGGTCATCCTAATCATCATGCCTTCTCTTCCGTGTAGATTGTGCTTGAGAACCACATGTTTGCTCTAAGGTATCCATATGATCAGATAAGGATTTGAAGCCTGAAACTATGGCTTTTGTCATGTCTTGGATAGAGGCATGGAGATTTTGGAAATCGTTGTTTGTGGGTAGTTGGGTTTGGGTCTCAGTTTGTTTACGGAGTTGGACTACCAAGTCTACTTCTTCAATGGTATTTTGGTCTCCTTGATCTAGTAACCGGGCTAGAAGTTCAAATTTGAGTTGGTGGGTTGGTATGGTATGTAAAGGTTGTGATGATGGATGTGGAGATATATGTTGAGCTTCGGATGGTGGAATGTTAGGAGTTGATGGAGATTCTGCTATACCTTTCCCTTTAATGGCTCTGCTGACTTCCGCTGATAGGTTGTTCACTGTCTCTTGCATTTCATCTCTATGGATCTTGTACGAATTGTTGATTGATGCCAAAGATGCTCTCAGAAAGTCCAGAGTGATGTAATACGGGGGCGAACCTGATCAGGAGTAAAACGGGTAATATTACCACCCGGACCACTTAGGTTACTGGTTGACGTAGCAGTTGTAGCAACTGTACGGCCTGTGCTCATAGTTGGCATGGTGTTAGTTATGACATGACTTCCACCATGTCCTTGTTAGGCACCAACGAATGGTTACCTAACTCGAGGTGTTTCGGTTGGAGCACGGAAGCTTCCAACAAATGGTGGTACTGGCGCTCGTGACCTAGGAAAAGATGTTCTACCAAAAGTCCTGAGACTCGATGTGCACGGAATAAAAGTCGGTGGCCGGGGCAGTAGCCTACCTGTTTCAATATCAACAAACACCGAATGTGTTCCCGATAGAAGTTGTGCTTGATCCCCTGTGGAAATTGAAACACCAGTCTGTTGAGAGACTGATGAGTGGCTTGGTGGGGCTATGCTTTGCATAATTGGGTCCACTATGGCTTGTTCAATGCGCAACGGCGACAGACGCACGTCGGCAGTAGATGTGGCTACCCGGCTTGACAAGGTTTAGGGAGAATCACTAGTTAAAACTTTGTGTGATTCTGTCATAGCCTCTCCAATTTCTTTTCTCGCACTCTCTCAACTCACTCGTTCAATATTTTCAACTAAAATTGCCTCATCCCGCCTTATGTCTCCAATATCGCCTGAGTGTCCGATGTTCCTGGTGAAATCAGCATCAGAACTCTCAACGTTAGGTCGGGGACCGACATGTCTCGGTATCAACTGTGCATTAGGGTCGTGATCTGAGTCGGAGTCTGAGTTGGAAGCACCATCAGCAGTATGTTTTGGGTGAGTAAAGGCCTCATCTTCGGAGCTTGAGGCAGATATAACAGCATTAGCATCATCTTGGGAATCCCAAGACACATCATCGTCGAATATTTGAGGTCGGGTGGCTTTAGAAGTAAATGCATGACCAACAGTCCTCACCACTGCTTCCCCCTCTCTCTTACATTTCTCCTCACCTCTCCCTGTTCAAGAACCCCTTGTTCTTGAACCTACTCGACCGGACCCTCACCTCCTAATTGGTTTGCACCGTGGGAAGGTCCCTCCGGTCCTGGCTGGACCACCAGTGCATTTTCTAACCTATAAGCTCTAATAATAAGTGACTGCTGGTTCGCATATGCTAGAACAACTTCGGGTATCATGGTAGTGTGAGCAAATTCGATCTCGGCGGGCATCTTTAGGAAATGCATCCACTGTCGCGGTCCTTGAACTTAATTTGGTCGTCGAGGAATTTCGGGATTAGAGTTCACGATGCTTTCGATGAGTATTTGCAGAAAACGCCGGTAGGGAACAAAATTGCGGGCTTTGCCTGGCTTGGACTTGTCTCCGACGAGTTCTATCAGTTCATTCCAAATAATGACCGCGTAGTCGATGTTGCGGTTGAATGTAACGGCATGAAAGATGCGGAGTGTGCCTATGTTGCATTTGTCCAACCCCGTGTGCTTCGGAGTCATACATCGGTTGATTATAGAAAATAGAGTATACCAAACTCTTGGAAGATACTTTTGTTTGAACTTCGAAGAGCGGGTAAGCATGACTCCATTAGCAGGTTGATATCCCAAACTACGATATCGACACAAAGTTCGGCTTCGGGAACTTGGTCTTCAAAGTCATTATGGAATGGTAGATCAAGTGCAGTACGAAGTCGTTTCAGGGTGAGTCTCGTGTCAAAATGGTCAACCTTAGCAGTGAAATGTTGACCTCTGCGATGAACAGGATGGAATGTTAGAGTGTCCCATAACTGTTGGAGGTAAATGACCAGTACGGTAACAGTTTTGGTCAATGCAGTTCTAAGCGGATGGCCTTTGATTATTTCCAAAATGATACGGTAATCAAAGTTAACTCGGAGATCAAGAGTATGGTTGTTGTCAGATAATGCCAAGTGATACCTTCGGGGTAATAGCTCCTCATCAAGATCCCGAGCGTTCACCGATGGGTGCAAAGAACGGTGAGATGGGATTACGGTGTTCTCATCTGACGAGTTACCATCAACATTTCTCGCACGTGCCATCTGGATAGAGTAAAATCAGTACAGTGCCCAAAAATGATTTTGATGAAAAACTTGTCAAAAATTGCCTATGTCTGGATTTTATCGCATCGTACATCAAAGTAGTTATTGCATAAAGCATGTTATCGCATGGAACAGTGTGCGATAAAAATTGTCGCACACAGGCATGTGCGATATCTTTGAAGGTGCATATGGTGCGATAACTATGAACTCGCAGAACACAGAACCTTGCGATAAACTTGAACACGATGCATTTTTCTAAGTGTTCAACCCAAAATTTTAATTTTCGCACAAAAACGATTTTGGCCTATCACACTAGACTCGCAATGTACCTAGAAGCATAAACCTATCGTTTTTAACATCTAAACCACATACACAAAGTGTAACACCCTCGAATTGGGAAAGAGCAACTAAATAAAAATTTCGATAATACATCAAAATAACAGAATTTCTCCCTATAAACTAATAAGGGAAATACCTCAATTTAAAGTCTATGATTAACCTCAACAAGTGATGACACAAATTTCATTACAAAGACTAAAACCACATCGGGTGTTACTTAACCCAAGTACAAGTTGCTAATCCCAAAGATGAATGCGGAAAACTTCACTTAAGCTATTCACCTCTCGGGCACTTTACTAGCACACGACCTTTCAAAGTGTCACTAGAACTACTCCCAACCTGAACCTGTTGCACATGCCAACAAATAAAAAGGGTTAGGCAAACGCCTAGTGAG
>JAWVWS010000840.1:0-25000 GCA_033807775.1 Saussurea involucrata | reverse complement strand
TTAATAGGTTACACGATAAACGTTTGATAAGAGTCTAAACCATCCCTTGTTTGATAATGATCGAACTTGACCATATATATCCAAAATAATCTTTAGATATTATACAAATTATACTTACGACAAAGCGTACCTCTTTTCAATTATCTATCGGGTGAACATAATAAGATCAAGAATCTTACCCGGTAAGAGGGAAGACAAAGATCAAGAGTCTTACTAGGTAAGCGCTTATCGGGTTATAAACGCTTACCATCAATCCATGTTGGTGGTCGGGAATGTTACCCCAAAAAGTAAATGAGAGTGGTGACTCGTGTTGATAGACGCTTACCAGGTAAGCGTTTGATAAACGGCTCTTAATACTCATTTTATTTTATGGTTGATTTTGGATTTATAGCATAATATATTTAGAGTCTCATTTAATTGAAAATAATTAATTTATTAGAGACAAAAGGGGATTCTGTTAGATTTTGATTTGTGTTCCTTAGACAACCTTGAAAAGCAAATGGGTTTGAATGACTTGGAAGTGTGTTGTTTTACATAGAAAGCTAACTTTGTGCTTGGTGGCAATCATAATTATGTTGGAGGCTACTTCCTACTTGTATCCTTTGGAAAGAATAATGCTAACGTTTGATTTAATATGAGCTTAAGTGATGATATCATTTGGTTATAAAAATCGAAGCTATTGATACTTTTTGTAAAATTGTTGATATGTTGATTAATTCATTATTTTTATATGTCTTTGTTAGAGTTTTTTATATCAAATTTGTTAGAAACATTATAAGTCTTAACTTAAAAGCTAGAAACTAAGAAAATGATATAAATGAGATTTGACCTCGTGTCTGGAAGGGAAAAAAGACCATACAAACCAACTCTACCAAAAGAAACTTATATTACTATTGTAGTTTCAAGAAATATATGTTTGCCCACAACATAACAATATAGTAGCACCTTATAAAACCCTAGAAACTGTGACCCTTTTGTTCATGATGTATGCCTAATAGTTTTACGAACTTGTTGTTCGTAACTACATGACCTTTTGTTGTATGTTCTTACGATATGTTCAAACTCTAATGTTTAGAATGTTTGTTAGCATCACCAATGCTCTGTTTTATGTGAAATGCATATATAAGTTGTTTAGTATAGGAACCATGCACTATTAACCCTGAGGGGTAGCGCAACAGGTAAGACATTATGTTTCCTCCTTAGAGGTCACCGGTTCAAGTCCCCTTAGGACCACTAGAGGGTTTGCCTAACTATTAGTTCCATTGTCTCAGGGCCCATAGAATTAGTCGAGGTTCATGTAAGTTGGCCCAAACACCACCTTTACCAAAAACTATGAATTCACTTTGCGTAAAACTAACGAGTAGTATTGCCTCATGACCAATTAAGGCTGAGAGCGATGACAGAGTAAGAAGAAAATGTAGTCTCCTCAATTAGTATCTTGCTTATGGTTGATACAATATTCCAATTTGAATTTATGTCGACACGACCTTCAGTTCAAAATGTATCGGTTGTAGTTGTATAATTACTGGACTTTTAGTTGTTTAGTACTTTTGCCGTTTTAAAGATTTTTAGTTGTTTCATACTTAATATTTATATTGTCTAATATAGCCTTAGAAAAGTAGGATGTGACAAGATGAAAGTAAAATTGGTCCCGGTTTGATTTTCTCAAATGAGAAGTTTTAGAAAATGATTCTCTAAGATGTAAAAAATCTAATAGTTGGTTTCACAAAAGAGTAGCAAAGACAAATGGGTTGACTCATTTGGCAGTTGCGAATGGTTTAATACAAGATGATTTAAGTGATCATAATGATTAAGAAGCTCTTATAATATAGTACAAAAGAAAATATGGTTGTTTGGTAATTGATCAGAATGAAATTAGGACGTTGAATGGTTAAGGGAGACCCAAGATACAAAATCATTCAGAGAGTTTTAGAACCATTAAGATACAAACTTTTTGTTTGTCAAACAAGATTCACCTTTTAAAGATTTAGAAGTTGTCTGTTAATGGAACTATTAAAAGGTAATACAACAACCCCAAAGTTAGTTATATTTTAGCGTAGGCTACAATATATGATTTTGATAAAAGTATTTAATTCATAATCAAATTGTTAAAATAGTTTTAATAAGATGATAATAAAAAATATATCTTAAAATGGTTGTTAAATAATTGTTTGATATATATTTCTTTGGGAAATTGATTAAAATGGACCAAGTTCGTAATTGTGTTACAGAAATATTTCATCTTTCTCTCGGTTTACAAAAATATTCATTTATCCCGCGATTTGACCTTCGATCGTGGATTAAAATAAAAAATTCAAAAAAGTATGTGATTTGTTCTCTCGATCGCGGATTATATCCAAATTTGTACAAAAATTGTGGGTATTTGGATATATAATGCGAACAAATCTGCAATCGAGGGAACAAATGGGTATTTGGATTTACCTGCTTTGGTTTCCGCAAAAGATTAGGATAAATCAAATACACTATGCTTTTTTCATTAAATCCTGACATATATAATATAATTAAAATGTTAAAGACTGATTGGGCCCGCAGTTTAGTTTCCGAGAAAAATTAGGATGAATCAAGTGGATAGTTTTTAATTTTCATTTTTAAATTAATTTATAGCAATAACAATAGCAATAATAGAAATAATAATAACAAATGGGTATTTGGATATATAATGGGAACAAATCTGCGATCGAGGGAACAAATAGGTATTGGGATATATAATGGGTATTTAATCCACGATCGAGGATCAAATTGCAAAAAAAAAATAAGTATTTTTATAAACCGGGAGAGAGATATGATATTTCTGTAACACAATTACGAACTTGGTTCATTTTAAATAATTTCCCTATTTCTTTCACTCTATTATTTGATTCCTTTTTGTTATTCATATATGTCATGAAATCTTGTATAAGAAAGTCTTTTTCTACATAATGCGCACACACACACACATATATGGAGAACAAGTCAATTGGCTTAAATTTGTGGTCCATATTTTGCTTCTTTTTTCTTTTTCAAATTAGATTACATCACAATACAAAAAATTACAAATATTAAAACTTCTTTTTCGATCTACTACTCTTTGTTATACAATGTTCTAATTTCTACCCTAGTTTATCTCACTAATTGCTTCCTTTGGTTCTTTTGTTTCTTCTACTTGTGTTTTCTTGTTTAAATCTATATTCAGTAGATTCTCGTTTAGAATTAACCATAAATTTGAGTCGACCCCTCGCCTTGTTTTCCTCATCTCATTGTGAATTTGATAATTTCGATCCTGAGAACACGAAAAGTACATGTCAACATGGGAACACAAAAAAAAAAGTGTGGCTTAATCCAACAAGTCATTTGTCATGGTTTTATTGGGGACTTTTGAACACTAGAGTTTACGCATAAATAGCATTTAAGACCCTTAAAAACGAGACAATGAATCTTTAAACCAATCGGTTACATAGATTTAAAATTCAATGTTAACAAGATGAGTAATTAACCCTTAAGGTTTGTTTGTTGTTAAATTAAGATGGTCCATGCACCCACTGTTATAAAATATATATATATATATATATATATATATATATAAAATAGTGCATTTTTCCTGATTTCTATTTGGTTTTTCTTTTGGACAATTTATTATGCTTTGATAATCAAGTTAGGACACAACACCATAATTAAAGTAAATATAATCAATGTAATGATAAATATTGATGAAATATGAGTTTATGAAGAAAAGCTTGTATTTGTGAAAAAAGTGCTTGTAATGCAAGTTGTGATAATGTGGTTGTTGTGAAGTTAGATTTTATTACAAGTTTTTAGCATGAAATATATGATGGAATCATGTCATCATCGACATGTTTATGCAAAAAGCTAAGTTGAAGCCAAAGTATTTAACGTTATTATCATGATACATTGTTTTGCATGAAATGCATATGATTTCAAGAAGCAAGTTGGTAGTTGTTTATGATAAATTTAAATTTAAGAGAATTTATAAAACAATATAACGATATATATATGGGTATAATTGAAAATGACTTGATACTAATACTATAATAAAATTGGTTAAATGCAAGAATTAACAATGTACTTTTACGATTCCATTATTTCTTCCCTACTTCAATGTCATTCAAACATGATCCTAATATCAATATTTCATCCTTGGTGCATCCTCGCCTAAGCCTAAGCTTGGCTCTTGTAATAACCCAGTTTAGAGTGTATGGACGTAAGTGTAGAACACCGTTGTGTTGGAATGAAGTGGGAGAGAAGCAGATGGCAGGACCGGAGATCGTGCAGTTGACTGCCGATAAGATTAGTGTGATAAGGGAGAAGTTGAAGGTGGCTCAGGACCGCCAAAAGATGTATGCAAATAAGAGGAGGAAACCGATTGAATTCATGGTGGGAGATAAAGTGATGCTTAAGGTGTCGCCATGGAAAGGCGTCGTGCGATTTGGAAAGAAAGGGAAGCTAAGGCCTAGGTATGTCGGGCCGTTTGCCATCACCGAACGTGTGGGTGAGGTGGCATACAAGTTGGAATTGCCTGAGGAACTTCGGGGAGTTCATCCGACCTTTCATGTGTCGAATCTGAGGAAGTGTCTAATCGAAGAAAGTATGGCAGTACCGTTAGAAGACATTCGTGTAGACGAAAAGTTAAACTATGCTGAGGAGTCGTTGGCGATCGTGGATCGCAAGGTCAGGAAGTTGAGAAATAAAGAGATCTCGCTGGTGAAAGTTCAGTGGCGCTTCCATAAGGGACAGAAGGCAACTTGGGAAGTGGAATCGGATATGAGGATCCGTTTCCCGCATGTGTTTGATGATGGAATTCCGGGGACGGAATTCTCTTGAGAAGGGAATGTTGTAATAACCCAGTTTAGAGTGTAAGAAAATAAAATGAAGTTTAGTGGCCAAAGTGTGAAAAGCAAAAGCCTAGTGTTCAAGTGTGACTGATATAAATAAGGGTAAAACCCTAATAACCCTGATTTCATCCAAATCACTGTGTGCGGCTGAGGGTGCGATTAGAGTGTGTGCAAAGGATTGGAGACCTCTTGCAGGGATCAACAAGAATCAAGCATTCAAGGTAATCATCCTCTCTTGTATTGTATTCTTTTACATAATGGAATAGTATTTCTGCATGAGAATGCTTTGGGTGTGAGACTATAGGAGAAAATGTGATTTGTCTGGGAGAAACCGATTGATCTCAAAATGTAGGGAAAATTGTTTACCTTCCATTGATTTCTTTGTTTACATGGCTTAGAAACCCAATAGATGGAAGTTAAAAGGATTTCGGGTGGGAATCGTTGGACCGATTGGTTCGATAAAACCCTATGCGGGTGCGGAATCGTCCAGAATATTATGTTACCGGATGAAGTGAAGTTCCGGACGTTGACTCATCCAGAAGCCAGACTATTCCGGAAAGTTGTGTTGTCCGGAAGCATGTATCCGGAAACCGGATGTATTATCCGGAATTGGGGAGTCCGGATAAGCCGGATGGTGGAGTCCGGAATAAGGGGCGGAATCCGGAAAAGTGTCCGGAAGCGGGACCGGGATCCGGAATGAAGAATCCGGAAAATAGAAAATACCGGAATCCGGATTTCTTGTGTCCGGAACTCTGTTTTGGGGGTATTTTAGAGAAGAGTGCAGGGAGAGTCGGTAAGCTATACGAGTAGTTGAGTGACTCATTTACTCTCGTGTGTTTTGGGTGAAATGTAGGTGCGGTTAGAGCATAACAGATTCAAGTGAGGACAATTAGCGTGGATATCAGGTGAGTCTTTCTAAACTAAAGCTTGGTAGTACTTGATTTGATTACTTGTTCATTTATACTTTGAATTGTGTGTTTGTACGTAGTTTAATTATGCACGATAAAGAGGTAATGCTATGATTGTTATGGGAATGTGTCCCATATGGAATATAATTGAATAGATTTCGTCTAGTTTCTGAGGGCGGGTGTGTGCCCTAACACTATGTCACAGGTGGGAACGTGACCAAGCGTGGAACGTCGGTATACGTGTGTTTTGTCTTAACTGTCAAGGATATAATTGTTCACTAATTTCTGTGAATACTTTTAAAATGTTATGTGTGTTGTGAATGTTGCTATTTGAGGGATCTCACTAGACCTTGAGGTCTAACCCTCGCTTTTCAAATCTAAAACCCTTTTCAAGTAAGCAGGATTTAGAGAGCTTGTCTAAGGGAAAGGGAAAGATGTGAACTGGAGCTTGCGTCTAGTGGAATAGAAGACTATCCCTTTATTTTATTTTCTTGAATAGAATTCTTAGTTGTAATTAGGTTAATTCCGCGAACCCAAGTTTTGGATTTTGACAATTTTTACTGTGTGGGCCATTTTTGGCAGTTGATTTTAATTTGATGGAGTTATGCTTTGGTTAGTTTCGGTGTGGGTTGTTACAGTTGGTATCAGAGCGCTAGTTTAAAAGATTTAGGTGATCGGACGTGCCTAAACTTAAAGTGTGGGAAATTAGGGAGTACAACTGAGAAAGTAGGAAGGCCTAGGAAGACCTCATTGGGAACGTGAATAATAGGGTGGTGAGAACTATCATGTAAGGTAAGTTCGGAGTTACACCTGGCCAGTGTAATTGCGAATTTATAGGTGCATGACTGTACTTATTTTGCCTTACTATTTTAGGATTGTTGCCTTAAAATGTTTTATCGTGTGATGTTTCAGTAATCAAGAATGTCAGAAAAAAGTTTGAGAAGTAGATTTGTGCCAATCGTGGAAACGGTACCAACTCGAAGAGAAATCCGCGTGGAAGAAATTCTGGAGGACGAACCGGTGAATCCTCCGAGGCAGGCGGCCACCCGCGGGAGGGGCGGAGGCCGTGGAAGGGGTCGGGGAAGGGCACCCCGACGAGCGGCCACCCAGGCAGGAGAAACTGGAGTGGTGACTCGAGGTGGGAAGAAGGAGCCGATTGTCCGTCGGGCTAAGAGTGCATGAGCACCTGAGGTGCGCGAGCCGTCCCAGCACGAGAGTACCGCTTCTGTGGAATGAAGTCGGTCAAAAAGCCCGAGGCGAAATCATAACCAGGCTTTTGTGATCGAGGAAGAGTTCACAGCTGAGATGGGCAAACTACAAGAAACACTGCAAGCATTGTTGAAGCATCGAACTGGGTCTACATCGAATGGGTAGACTACGAGTCGGAATGCGACTAAGACGGAAGCGTCTAGCCTACCTCCAACTGAAGTGGGAGATCACTCTCAAGTGATCCCGTTTGTGGCAGGGGAGTCAAGAGCAGTGAAAGGGTGCACTTTTAAAACCTTCACGCCATGCAAACCTCCATCTTTCAGTGGGGAGCGCAACCCGGTTTTGGCTATGAGATGGATTCGTGAGATGGAATTGGCTTTCGACACGAGCAAGTGTGCTGAGGGGGATAAAGTATTATTTGCTATGTCTATGCTGAAGCCAGATGCCATCTTCTGGTGGGATGTTGAGACGGGTGGTAGGGGTTCAGAGGTAGCAAAGACGACTACTTGGGAAACGTTCACTAGGAGGTTCAAGGCTCAGTTTTGCCCGTTGGCGGCAGTAAAGAAGTTGGAAGAGGAGTTTCTGGGGCTTGAGCAAGGGTCAATGACAGTACAGGAGTACATCTCTAAGTTCATCGAGAAGGCAAGATTCGCGGAGGTATATGTGCCTACTGAGGAAAGGCGTGTTGAAAGATATGTCTGGGGACTAAAGAGCAGTGTGAGGGAACTTGTGCAAAATCGTGGCCCCGCGACCTTTCAGGCGGCGTGTCGATGTGGCAGAGTTAACTGAGAAGGAGAAGAATCGGCAAATGTCGGAGAGGAGTGTGGATAAGAGGAAATGGGAAGGGCATGTTCGGGATGTGAAAAGGTCTAAGGTCTCTAAGCCCGAGTTGCGGGTGGGACCGAGGTTCGGTGAGAGGCCATGTGGAAAGTGTAACAGAGTGCATCGCGGAGAGTGTTCCTTTGAACCCGATGGTTATTTCAAGTGTGGGAAGTTGGGACACATAGCGCGAGAGTGTCCTAACATGAGGGCTTGCTATTTGTGTGGTTCTCCAGAACATATCAAACCTGATTGTCTGCAGTTGAGGAAGGGATCTTCGGTTGGTTTTGGTGGGGGTCAAAGAGGAAGGGGTGGAGAAAAGAAAGTGGAGCCAGCTCGAGCGAAAGCTAGGGCTTTTCATATGTCGGCGGAGGAGGCGGTGGATGTGCCGGATGTAGTGACAGGTACCTTCCTTGTTAATTCAAAATTTGCTAAAGTGTTATTTGACTCGGGTGCAAACCATTCGTTTGTATCGCCGACTTTTGCTCGGTGCCTGCATGTTAAACCTAAGCGGTTAGAGTGTGGCTTTGAAGTAGAGATTGCGGATGATAGTCGAGTCTTGGTGGGGGAGGTGTATGAGGGATGTAGTACTGAGGTGGAGGGTCACTCTATTCCCTTGCGATTGTATCCAATGGGTATGGGGAGTTTGACATTGTCGTGGGAATGGATTGGTTGGCTAGTAATAGTGCTAGCATCGTGTGCAATAAAAAGATGATCCGTATCGCGTTGCCAGATAAGTCGGAGGTCGTAGTCTATGGGGATAGGTGTGAGCGTAAGTCCTGTCTTATCTCGGTGATGAAGGCGAGGCATTGTCTAGAGAAGGGGTGTCAGGGGTTTCTGGCGTATGTGTTAGACGCTAAGAAAGAGAAGGGATTAGAGGATGTTCCTGTGGTGAGTGAGTTCCCGGAGGTGTTTCCGGATGACCTGACGGGTTTACCCCCGGATCGTCAAGTCGAGTTTAGGATCGAATTGATGTCTGGCGCGACACCAATAGCGCGTGCACCGTACCGGTTAGCACCGGCAGAGATGAAGGAAATGATGACGCATTTGCAGGAGTTGCTGGACAACGGATTCATACGCCCTAGTTCATCACCCTGGGGAGCGCCGATACTTTTTGTCAAGAAAAAAGATGGGTCTATGCGAATGTGCATAGATTATCGCGAGCTTAACAAAGTGACCGTTAAGAATAAGTACCCGCTTCCGAGAATCGACGATCTGTTTGACCAGTTGCAAGGGGCAAGCTTCTTCTCGAAGATAGATTTGAGATCCGGGTATCACCAGTTGAGGGTGAGGGAAGAAGATGTGCCTAAGACGGCTTTTCGCACGAGGTACGGGCATTATGAGTTTTTAGTCATGCCCTTTGGGTTGACTAATGCTCCGGCGGTATTCATGGATTTAATGAATCAGGTGTGTAACACGTTATTAGATAAGTGTGTGATTGTGTTCATAGATGACATCCTCATCTATTCCCGATCCCAGAGTGAGCATGAAGAGCATCTTCGCTTGGTGTTGGATTTGTTGCGGCGAGAGAAGATGTATGCTAAGTTCTCCAAGTGTGAGTTTTGGCTTAGGGAAGTCCAATTTTTGGGGCATTTGGTGTCGGGAGAGGGCATTATGGTGGACCCGGCCAAGGTGGAGGCCATTAGAGGATGGGAACCGCGGAGATCACCGTCAGAGGTGAGAAGTTTCCTTGGCTTAGCAGGCTACTATCGGAAGTTCATTCAAGACTTTTCTCGTATAGCTACACCTTTGACCGTTTTGACCAAGAAGAGTGCTAAGTTTGAGTGAACGGAGGTTCAGGAAGCAGCATTCAGTAAGTTAAAAGACAAATTAAGTAGCGCTCCGATTTTATCGTTGCCTAGTGGAACGGAAGGATTTGTAATCTACAGTGATGCATCCAAGTTGGGGCTAGGGTGCGTGCTAATGCAGGGTGGGAAGGTGATTGCTTATGCGTCCCGTCAATTGAAGGAGCACGAGAAAAACTATCCTACTCATGATATGGAGTTAGCGGCAGTGGTTTTTGCACTAAAGAAATGGAGACACTATCTTTATGGAATTAAGGGGCTGTTTGGTTGTGGCTTAATGGGCTGTATAGCCCATATAGCTTATTCGCTCAGCCATAGTTGGTTGTTCGGTAACGGCTTAATCTGGAAAAAATCAACTTATTCGCTCAGCCCATAAACCAGAGTCGTATAGACTCAGCCCACTTTTTCCCCTAACTACCCTTGTAAAAAATAAGCAACCTTTGTCACCGAGCAGTGAAGAAGACGCTTTCATCTTCTTCTTCCTTTTCTTCTTAACATTGTCTGCCCAACAGAAAAACAAGGGTTTGTGGAATCGATTGAAGATGCTGGAAAAGGGTTTGTGGCGTTCGATTCAAGGGTTTCTCCACTGTTGCAGAATGAAGAAACATGGATATGGCTTCTTCATTGCTCCATCTGAAGCCGACCTCTTTCTTCCTTCTACTGTGCTCCTTCTCCATCGATCAGGTATAGCTTCTCCATTGCTCCATCTTTTTTCGATCTAATGGCAGATTTCCATCGTGAATATGGCAGATTTCTCACTTCTTTTTTTCGATTTCAGCTGTTGGCGTGTGATTCTGCATCACCGAACTCCTCCATCGATCACAGGTACACTCTTTTTTTGAATGTCGATTTCACTTTGGTTAGTCAATTTCATGTTCAATTTGTCGATTTCCTGCTGCAAAGGGGTGAAAATCTCTCTTATTTGTCTTTTTTTTCGATTTTATACGTGAACATTTATTGCTGCAAAGGGGTGAAAACCTCTCTGATTTATCTTCTACATTTGTGTGTTTGATGTTGATTTCTTGCTGCTCATTTGTGTCTACATTTGTGTTTTTTTATGTTGATTTTCTGCTGCAAATTTTTGAAATCGATATGGTCACTGTGGTGAAATCGATATGTGAACTTTATGTTTTTTAGTTTATTTATATAAGCAAAAACAAAGACCGGGGGTAAAATGGTCATTTCTGACATTCAGACTGTTTATTCAGCATACCAACCGAACACCAACTTATCTGTTAACAGTCAGACAACCATATCCACTCAGACAGTCATATGGATTCAGGTCTTAACAGAAAATGAACCGAACAACACCTAAGTGTCAGATCTACTCTGATCATAAAAGCCTCAAGCATTTGTTCGATCAGAAGGAACTGAACATGAGGCAGCGGCGTTGGGTGGAACTGTTAAGTGACTATGATTGTGAGATCCTTTACCATCCGGGTAAAGCGAACGTCGTGGCCGACGCTTTGAGTCGAAAGGAAAGAAGGGTGCCAACTAAAGTGGTGGCGTATCGAGTCGATGTAACTTCTAATCTGTTGGAAGAAATTAAGAAGTTCCAAGATGAAGCTCTTGTAGAAGAAGGGTGGAAAAGTGAGAGGATTGTCGGTTATGTGGCATCCTTGGAGTGTAACGGGAGTGGTGTGAAATGCTTGGGGGACCGAGTGTGGGTCCCTAAGTTGGGGGGTTTGCGGGAGCGTATTTTGGAGGAAACGCATAAATCGCGATATTCGGTACATCTGGGAACCAATAAGATGTACCGAGATCTGAGGCAAATGTTTTGGTGGTCGGGATTGAAGAACGTTGCTTACTTTGTCGAGCGGTGTATGACATGTTTGAAGGTCAAGGCAGAGCATCAAAGACCTTATGGGGAAAAGCAACCCTTAGAGATACCGGTGTGGAAGTGGGACAGTATCACGATGAATTTTGTTACGAAGCTACCAAGGACCCCGAAGGGGTACGATGCTATATGGGTAATTGTGGACCGTCTCACGAAGTCGGCTCACTTTCTACCTATTCGGGAGAATGACTCATTGGAGAAGTTGGCGAAGTTGTACGTCAAGGAAATAGTGACAAGGCATGGAGTGCCGTCGTCCATAGTTTCTGACCGTGATAGTCGTTTCACATCGTCTTTTTGGAAAAGCCTTCAAAGGGAGTTAGGTACGTGCTTGTGTGAAAGAACTATACAGACTTTGGAAGATATGTTGCGTGCTTGTGTGATTGACTTTAAGGGCTCGTGGGAGACGCATCTGTCGTTGATCGAATTCTCGTACAACAATAGTTATCACGTCAGTCTTCAAACAGCACCTTATGAGGCATTGTATGCGCGTAAGTGTAGAACACCGTTGTGTTGGAATGAAGTGGGAGAGAAGCAGATGGCAGGACCGGAGATCGTGAAGTTGACTACCGATAAGATTAGTGTGATAAGGGAGAAGTTGAAGGTGGCTCATGACCGCCAAAAGATGTATGCAAATAAGAGGAGGAAACCGATTGAATTCATGGTGGGAGATAAAGTGATGCTTAAGGCGTCGCCATGGAAAGGCGTCGTGCGATTTGGAAAGAAAGAGAAGCTAAGGCCTAGGTATGTCGGATCGTTTGCCATCACCGAACGTGTGGGCGAGGTGGCATACAAGTTGGAATTTCCTGAGGAACTTCGGGGAGTTCATCCGACCTTTCATGTGTCGAATCTGAGGAAGTGTCTAATTGAAGAAAGTATGGCAGTACCGTTAGAAGACATTCGTGTGGACGAAAAGTTAAACTATGCTGAGGAGCCGTTGGCGATCGTGGATCGCAAGGTCAGGAAGTTGAGAAATAAAGAGATCTCACTGGTGAAAGTTCAGTGGCGCTTCCATAAGGGACAGAAGGCAACTTGGGAAGTGGAATCGGATATGAGGACCCGTTTCCCTCATGTGTTTGATGATGGAATTCCGGGGATGGAATTCTCTTGAGAGATGAATGTTGTAATAACCCAGTTTAGAGTGTAAGAAAATAAAATGAAGTTTAGTGGCCAAAGTGTGAAAAGCAAAAGCCTAGTGTTCAAGTGTGATTGATATAAATAAGAGTAAAACCCTAATAACCCTGATTTCATCCAAATCACTGTGTGCGGCTGAGGGTGTGATTGGAGTGTGTGCAAAGGATTGGAGACCTCTTGCAGGGATCATCAAGAATCGAGCATTCAAGGTAATCATCCTCTCTTGTATTGTATTCTTTTACATAATAGAATAGTATTTCTTCATGAGAATGCTTTGGGTGTGAGACTATAGGAGAAAATGTGATTTGTCTAGGAGAAAATGTGATTTGTCTGGGAGAAACCGATTAATCTCAAAATGTAGGGAAATTTTTTTACCTTCCATTGATTTCCTTGTTTACCTGGCTTAGAAACCCAATAGCTGGAAGTTAAAAGGATTTCGGGTGGGAATCGTTGGACTGATTGGTTCGATAAAACCCTATGCAGGTGTGGAATCGTCCAGAATATTATGTTACCGGATGAAGTGAAGTTCCGGACGTTGACTCATCCGGAAGCCGGACTATTCCGGAAAGTTGTGTTGTCCAGAAGCATGTATCCGGAAACGGATGTATTATCATGAATTGGGGAGTTCAGATAAGCCGGATGGTGGAGTCCGGAATAAGGGGTGGAATCCGGAAAAGAGTCCGGAAGCGGGACCGGGATCCGGGATGAAGAATCCGGAAAATAGAAAATACCGGAATCTTGATTTCCTGTGTCCAGAACTCTGTTTTAGGGGTATTTTAGAGAAGAGTGCAGGGAGGAGTAGTTGGGTGACTCATTTACTCTCGTGTGTTTTGGGTGAAATGTAGGTGCAGGTAGAGCATAACAGATTCGAGTGAGGACAATTAGCGTGGACATCAGGTGAGTCTTTCTAAACCAAAGCTTGGTAGTACTTGATTTGATTACTTGTTCATTTATACTTTGAACTGTGTGTTTGTACGTAGTTTAATTATGCACGATAAAGAGGTGATGTTATTATTGTTATGGGGAGTGTGTCCCATACGGAATAATTGAATAGATCCCGTCTAGTTTCTGAGGGCGGGTGTATGCCCTAACACTATGTCACATGTGGGAACGTGACCAAGCGTGGAACGTCGGTATACGTGTGTTTTGTCTTAACTGTCAAGGATATAATTGTTCACTAATTTCTGTGAATACTTTTAAAATGTTATGCATGTTGCTATTTGAGGGATCTCACTAGACCTTGTGGTCTAACCCTCGCTTTTCAAATCTAAAACCCTTTTCAGGTAAGCAGGATTTAGAGAGCTTGTCTAGGGGAAAGGGGAATATGTGAGCCGGAGCTTGCATCTAGTGGAATAGAAGACTATCCCTTTATTTTTTTTCTTGAATAGAATTCTTAGTTGTAATTAGGTTAATTCCGCGAACCCAAGTTTTGGATTTTGACAATTTTTACTGTGTGGGCCATATTTGGCAGTTGATTTTAATTTGATGGAGTTATGCTTTGGTTAGTTTCGGTGTGGGTTGTTACAGCTCTAGACTGGTTTCAGTTCATATCAAATAAGACTCTAAATCAACCATCTTAAATGATGAAGTCCCTAAACTTTTCTTAAAGGAATAAATGGTTGGATTTGTTTCTGCTTTCTTCGTTTATGCCTTTGCCTCTAGGGATGACTCATCAATCAGATTGATTCGTTTTTTGAAAGAACTATTCAAGGAAAAAGCAATCCCCTCGCCCACTACCGGTTGATCCTCATACCTGCCCCCCTCTTCTTCCATCAACTAAATCGATTCTTAGATCTTGCTCATGAGATTAAAAAAACTCTATAAATTCTTCTAATTTTTCTGATGTCCTTTTTTGGAATCTATGATACATATGTTAGAATTGACATTGGAGGCAAGCTTTTTTAAATTTGTTGGCTTCCTCCAATACTGCAGAGAGCTCCGCTCTGATGGAGGTGCTTGTTTTAGCTGCTAGAACAAGTTCAAGAAATGAGGATCCAGGTAGTGAAGTCACCCTCGAGGGAAGAATCATTTCTAATTTTGGATGATCAAGTCTCTTAACATGTTTTCTGAATATATAAACTATCAAACTTTTAGAAATTGATTACTGACATCCTTTTAAGTTTTTAACCCAAAAACATATAACCAACTATAAAGATTAAGTAAAAATAATAATAGTAATAATCAGTTTTATTGTCCTATACCCTACAGCTTCAAATCCCTCCCACCCAACGACATCACTCCCCCTCACCGCCACCATCATTATCCGTTATCCGCATCGCCCATCGCAGATGTTAGCCCCTGCCATCGATCTCTTTTTTACTTATTTTTTTTGTCTTTTCTCTTTTACAAAAATTTAAGGGTATACATATGGACAGAGTGGGTAACAGTAAAACCGATTTAAGTTTATAGCTTTTTTGGATTAAAGTAATGTAAGTAACCAATTTTTAAATGTTTGATGGTTTATTATTTTAAAGAATAGTCAAAAACTTGATCATTTAAAGTAAGAAAGTTCAATGGTTTATTCATTTAAAAAAAAAATCCAGGGAGAAACATAAAAAGTTCAAAAGATATTGGTTGGAAAAATTCACTAGTCTTTTTTCTGAACTTTTATCATTCAATCAAAAACCCCAAAAGATTTCTCATTTTGGGTTTTCCTAAGCTTTTCTCACATACATATTGTTCTATACACGTTTGTTCACATGTAAATATTTATTTGACCTGTTCCAAATTATTGTTTTTTTTATCTTACATATTTACATTGCAACATGCAGATGTAAACAATCACATATGAATGTAAAGTGTACTTTGCTACTCGAAGTACAATTACATATGAATATCAGCCGCAAATAGTCAACACATTTAATTACTTGCAAGGAAAGATAACGGCATCATATGCAACATTTTTAGCCGGTAAGTGCTTACCGGGTAAGACTCTCGATCCTTGTCATCACTCTTACCGGGTAAGATTCTCAATCCTTATCATGTTCATCCAATAAGATAAAGTGAGTCGAAAAGCACTTACCGGGTAAGCGCTTATCAGTATCACTTGCCTTACAATCTTTACCTTTTGAGCATGGACACTACCGAGAATCTTACCCGGTAAGAGCCATAGCAAGGACCGAGAGTCTTACCCGGTAAGCGCTTACCGAGTTTAAGACGCTTACCAACAATCATTTTTTATGGCCAGAGAATGTTATACAATAAAGGAAGGGAATGTCCTTGCCAGTAAGCGTTTGGTAAACGGCTCCTAAGTTAGATTTAACATGCTGAGATTATGCTTCAAATGGTTTAACTACTAGTTTCAACAAGAAACAATCAAAACAGTTTAAAGTCACCAATACCTGTGACACATGGTCCCTGTGTGTCGCTGAAACGGCCCAGGTTCAACCTGGGCACCACCACTTACTGCTGAATCGTACCTCCTACATGATGGTTGTGGGACCGAAGAGCTTCAGAGGGTGTCATCTACTGTTTTATCTGTGATACAGGACAGAGAGAGCAAACCTATCGGCAGTCACTGCACAAAAACCGTAGTGCCGAAACAATTAGAAGAGTGACATTGAATATTTTATTGATCTAAAACAGGTTTACAGAACTTGGAAACGGAACCATAATAAACAGCCTATGAGTGACCCGATTTAGCAAGCTATATACCAAATTACAATAAGAAATGAACTCAATGAGTGTTACAACCCTACTAACCGAAGGGATAACTAAAGAATTTCCTGATTGAAGTTGAGATACAGCTTGATAACTATACAAAATCAGATGCTTTGAAGAAATTACGCCTTTTTTCTACGAAACCCCGTGAAATCCAAAATATCACCATTTTCAGGAAGCACTTGATGGTGAAGATTGATTGCCTCAAATTTAAGAACAAAAAGCTTCTACGCTGTACAGATGTTAACTTTATCCATGTGTTGCCCAGCCAGATGTAGGGATTCCGTGTTTATGAAACCATTCGGGCATGTGGAACTTTTCATACAACACGGGCCTTACATCACCCTGCTCAGAAAGTTGCTTCAAAAGCGGAAGGAGAACCTCAAGAAGCTGATCATCATGATATATAACAACAGTAATGAGTAAATGAGCATAAAACAAACTACTGGTACAACGATCATTTTATATAACCGCAAAAAATGAAAACTAAGGAACACTCTGGTAACCATTCATCTGGACGGTATGCACATGTGCATACCATCCAAATGAACGATTGATTACAAGAGGTCAAGGGTTCAAACGTTACCAAAGTGAGGAGTGTGCATAAGAATTTGACGTATATAAATATTATATATTTCAAAAGGATTTGTTCTGGGTACCTGGTCATCATGTGGTTGTCCAGCAGAAAAAGGTATGCAAGGGATTCCATTGACCGGTTGCAATAAGAAACTGAATGGATTGTTGTCAACAATGACAATTCTGCAAAAGTTTGTTGATATACAGGAAAGGTCCTTCACATGTTCCCTGAATTCCCTATAAGTCAAAAGAAATGGATTTAATTAAAGTCTTTGCTTATCACTGTCTATAGTGGGTTCAAGAAAAGGAAAACAAATAAGTTGTGAAGAGCAGAACTACTTACGTGGAACTTGTTGAAGGCCGATAAAGTCTACGACTAAACCTGTTTTCAGCATCTATTCTGTCAACAAGTGGTTTTGCATAACCTGCAATCGTGTAACAGCTATAATTAACAAGAGTTCAACAACAGATGAAATCAAGAAAAGAGAAAAGCAGTGAGCAAACCTTCAAGGCCTGCAGTAAACAGCACAAGATCAGCAAATTGACTGAGCTGGGTTAGAAATTCATGTAATCCAGGACGTTCAAATACTGTCACATAATTGATTTTGGGTTTGCCTTCATATTCCTTCAAATCAGAAGTTTAGATATTATGTTGAATTACTTACTTTACAATATATAACAAAGAACAAAAATAAAAATTCATATAAACATTTGCCACCTTGTCCGAAGATATGCATTCTAGCTCAAACCATTTCAATCCAGCTTCTATCGCTTGATTATGAACAATGGCAGGCAAACTAGAAGTCTCATAGGCACACACCAGAGTTTCATCCAAGTCAAGAACAACCTGCAACCAGAGTTGTATGAAACATTATTAGAGTGAAAAATCTTGTTGATTAACCGAGCTTTGCAAAGCTACAAAGCAGACTAGCAATATCCATCACAAAATAACAACATAAATTCCTACACTTACTCATTCTCCAAAAATAGAACCTAAACCAATCCCTTGGGGTTATTCATCTAAATGTGTTAGATCAATCTAAAGACAACACCACAAACACGATCCGTCCTGGCTTACTAAATTTAATTATTCTGGCTCCTGTTATGATTCAGTTCACTCGATTATTTTGTTTCTGTATTAAATCATTCAAATTCAGTGATAGTCCAATAACTCATTTTGAATTTCTAGATGTATCATTTCAGTCTACATCAATTTCAGATAAAGGCTTTCTCTTGAATAATCATGTTTCAAGGATCAAATGTTTTCATGCTTTCTTATAATGTGGATGACGCCAAGACATTAAAATTCTCTTTGATTTTGAAACAGACATCAGAACATTGTTTGAACATTTAAGCAAAGGCAACCTGATAGTTGGTTATACAAAAAAAGGCAAATGTTATAAAGATTGCAATTCAAGAAAAAAAGAAAATTTGTTTATGGTTGTGCATTTTGGTTAATACTACCCAGAAAATCAATTATATTTCCAATTTTTCCCTGAGCTGTTCTTCATCCTCACTTCTCAGTATCAACAATTATACCATACACGTGAGGCTAATCATGTTAATTATTATTCACTGATAACTAATTTTAGAAATTCGTAGCTGAAGAACAGTCTGCCTCAAGCTACAATCATTGGTTCCTGCACGCAATCTGTGATAGAATCTCATAATCAATGCAAAACGGTCAATTCCATGACTCCAAACAGAGGTAGAAAGCCCCTCCTATTGCAGTAGTATAATCTACTAAACTTTGTGTCACAGAAATGAATACAAACGCCTAACAGTTATTCATCCAGTCAAAACAACAACACACATGAACGGAACAATCATGATTATATAATTCTCTAAACCTACTTTTTCGCGCACGAAAACCAAATCAAGGAAACAAAAACAAAACATTAAAATAAAATCGAAACGCACCGTGAGCTTTTGCAAACGATCATAGTCAGCACCGGGTGGCGGAATATGGACGGCAGAGGCGGCGTACGGTGTCGGAGGTTTGGGAGATTCAGACAATTCAACGACCGGCAAAGGCTCAAACGACGGTGAGGAAGACGAAGAAGAATAATTTATCAAGGAAGGAGTAGCTTTAATGATCTGAACGAAGATCTGAAAGAAGAAAGCCAACCAGTTCAACAGAGTACGCCATACTTGTAAGGTCCTCTTTGGCGCGTACACTTCAGTATCTGCTTGACCAAGCTCCACCATCGCCGGCACCAGCAGAAACACACACACACACACACACAAACAGTTAGGTTGAAGCTGATGATTCGTCTTCTTGTAAGTCTATGGAAGACGATGGGGTGGCGCCTCTTGGAGAAGGGAGAGAGTATGGGGCACGCGTTTGTGGGGAGGACTGGGAAATTAATTTCCAACGTTGCCGTGAAGATGGGGATGGGAGAAGCTAGAGTTTTCGCCGGTTGCATTAATTTTATTGGGCAGGCCACCTATCTTTTCAATTTTGCCCAATCAAGCCCCTAAAGTCTAATTTTTTAACTAAGGGGGTGTTTGAGAGTGGTTATATTTTTAACTTATGCTTATTTGCTTATGTGGTGAGGAAAATCAGTTTTTAAAAAGTGTTTGTTAAAAATTGAGGGTAAAAATGTAATTTGGATAGATAAGGAAATAAGGAGAAGTAAATAAGTAGGTATGGATTGACTTATCAAAAACAACTTATTTGTGGTGAGTAGAAGCAAATAAGCATTTTTGATTTTTTCTATCCAAACACTCCAAATAAGTAGGTAATTTTGTGTAAAGATTTTTATATTTTGGTTCTTTACCTTAAATAAACTATAAATACTTTATTAAAGATGTTTTAAAGCCAAAAAATTCATATCTTAGTTGCACTTATCTTCTTTTTCATCCATTTGTTTACTCGTCAATCTCATATATCCTAATTAATTAATATTTTTTTCAAAATATAATTAATAAATATTTTATTAAAATTATTTATGAAATAAAGTAAGTTTAACTTTAATCTATAAATAATTAATAATTATTATTAATATCTAGAGTAAATTACAGATTTGGTCACTGTGGTATATCAAAAGTATAGATTAGGTCCCTCAAACGAATTAATTACAAATATCGTCATTGTGGTTATAAGTTTATTGCGAATTGGGTCCCTCAACCCAATACATACGGTTTGAAGATTTTACAACTCGATTGGACATCGGGTTGCTTCGGGTTGGGTTATTCTACGTCGGGTTGGGTTGGGTTGATCGGGTTGGTCGGGTTTTTGAGCACCCTAGCCTCCATGATTAAAGAAATGAGAAAACCCACTTTCTTCCTCCACAAACAAACCCCTTTCATCCTCTCATTTCTTCCCAAACAGACCCCTCCTCCTCCACTTTCTTCCTCTCCATTCTTTCCAATATATTCTTTTTTGGTTCTTTGTCTTTCTACAGATACGTAAACAAAAAATTCTTTTACATCTGCTTCAGAATGAATAAAGGGAAAACCATAAGGAGATGATGACAACCATAATATTCATTTGCATCAAGAAACGCAACAGTGGTGGCCATTGGCTTTCAAATTGGGTTTAATGGAGATCTGGGTTGTGGAAGATGGACAGAAAAAGTAGAGAAGTAAACTGACCAGGGAGGAGATCGGATAAAGTGGTTGCCGGAGATAAGAAGGAGGCCGGACCGCCGGAGAAAGAAAAATCGATGAAGATGGAGACGGGAGAATGTTAATTAAGGATGGACATGTGGCACCCCCTATTCAAATGTTTTTAATTACTTGATAAGACAAAAATACCCTTTATGTAGCATAATTTGTTTTAAAATAGAATTGAGTTGAGGGACCCAATTCGCAATAAAATCGAAACCACAATGACGATGTTTGTAATTAATTTGTTTGAGGGACCTAATCCATAATTTTTAGATACCACAGTGACCAATCTGTAATTTACTCTAATATCTATTATATCATAAAAGTTAATTAATAATATATAATTAAAATTACTTAGTTAATTTTAACTACTATAAATTAATATTTAACTATAATTAATAGTTTATTAATAGTTATATTTATTTATAATTACTAATAATACTTAATAATCATTATTAATGGGGGTTATAATTGAAAAAGTGTCAAAAGACTCCTCATAAACTACTTCAACTAGTTTATGTGCATCCAAATTCCAAATGATTATTTTTGTCAAACAATACTTAAGTGATCGTTTACCAAACACTTACCAGATAAGCATTTATCAGCAAAACCGCCACCATCACTTTCCTTATCGAGTAACATACTCGATCATCAAGACGAATTGTTGGTAAGTGTTTTTTACTCGATAAAAGCTTGGCGGGGTAATATTATAGGTCCTTGCAATGTTTATCCGATATGTATCTGATACACGATAAACGCTTACCTGCTAAACAGCCCCTAAGCCTTGAAAACATGATGAATACGGAACAGGAACCCAAATGAAATCCAAAATTTTATTAAATCAAAATTTATCTATTACATATTTATTCTTTTTCAACTTTTAATGTCTATCTTTTTTACAAGATTGAAAAACCCACTCCCACAAATGATTTTTTTTTCTTATTTCATTGATGCACGTTTGATACTTTACTTGATGTTACCTGACAATACTAGATTCAAACTCAATATATTTGATTTCGTATTTTTAAATTAAAGAAAATAAGCGTTTATTGGTAAAAATCAACACTTGCTTGTTTTGCCAGCTAAGTTTTAGCTCATCAAAATGTCATTATATGCAACAATTAACCCGGTAAATGCTATCTGAGTAACAATATTCACACTCATTTACCGAGTAAGACTCTTAGTATTTGTCATTACTCTTATCACATAAAATTGTTAGTACTTTTCGCGTTCATTTATAAGGTAAAATAACATGATAAGCACCTGTTAAATATTAGTTTGACAAAAGCTCCTAACAAAATAGAACAAGTACATATTCTACATATGCAAATGTGATATTATTTTGAAACTTTATGATGTGATCCAATAATGTATGATATAGATCTAGTTAAAAGTATAGGGAATCTTTTCTATTTGTATAAGACACGAGAATAAAGTAAAATTTTAACAAAAAAAAAAGCTAATTCTATTTATCTTATAAATATCCAAAATAAAATTGTTACATTTATTATAAAGCAGTTAAAAATATGTTAATTAAAAGAATGGTGGTGAAATTGTAAAAATGAGAGAAGTTTTGTGGTCAAAAAGCCAAATGGAGGTTTATAACTCGATCCAGGCGCCCAATCAAGTAAGGCTGTTAACAATGGAGTCGACAAAAGTGAGAAAAAGAAGGAAGGGGGTGTAAATGTGCATCGACCAAAATTAATGTTCGTCAGTAAATGAAGATAAAAATGGTTTCAAAAATGTTTAAATTTATAATTATTATTTTAGAAGAAAATTAAAAGCACTATACATCATGGTAGTTTATTTAAGAGTAAACTACAATTTTGGTCCCTGGTGTATACCAAAATCATCGAAAATGGTCCCTAAACTTCAAAAACGACATTTTTCGTTCCTGGTCTCCTTATTTTGCTCTGAAAGTGGTCCCTAGCTACAGTAACTCCATTAAAACCCAGTTAAGTCCCAGTTAAGTTAGGGGCAAAATGGTCTTTTTACATTTTTTGGCTCTTTTTCTATTAAAATAAAATATTTTATATTTTATATATTTATATTATATATACAGATATGTATATATATATATATATATATGTATACACAGTGGTGGAGAAACCACCATCACCACCATAACCACTCCACCACCATTACCACTCCACCACCATCACCACGACACAACAACGTCTTCTCCGGCACCACCTCCGGCGACTACTTCCGGCACCACCACCATCATTCTTATTCTTCCTTTTTTTCCTTATCAATACAACCACCACCATCATTCTTCTTCTTCTTCACATATATATATATATATATATACCAGAGACGAAAATTGTAGTTTAATCTATATACATATATAATATATACACCACCACCGCCTTCCACCATTACCGCCGCAGCACCACCACCTGCAACCACCACCTTCGCCGCCGCCTGAAGTTTTGTTTCTACAAATTGCCTCTCCTCATCCCATCCAATCATAAACCAATTCCATTTGGGTGTTTCTTGTTCATTAAAATCCCAATTATAAAGGATCAAAATATTCTAATTTCGTTATTGTTTATTAGATTCTTGAAATGAAAATACCCATCAAAGTGGAGTAAAGTTTTCAACTTTTTTCTTCTTTCCCCTTAAAAAATGATTCTTAATCCGATTTGGTGGATTCTGGTTCATGGAGAAAGAAATCGTTAGAAGTCGAATTAGGATCTGGGTTTCTTGAAAAAATTGTTAATTGGGGTTTGTTGAAAAAATTGTTAATTGGGGTTTCTTGAGAGAAAAAAACATCAGAATTTCGTATTCTGATTTGGGTTTCTTGAAAAAATTGTTAATTGGGGTATGTTGAGACGATGTGTATTGGGGTTATGTGTGTATATATATATACATATGTATATCTATAAATATATAAATATAGAGTAAACTACATCAATCATCACTGTGTATATATGTGTATATGTGTGTATCATGATGAAGACGATGTAGGAGGATGATGATGAAGACGATGTAGGAGGATGATAATGGAGTGGTGATGGTGGTGGAGTGGTGATGGTGGAGTTCCACCACTATGTATATATATATAATATAAATATATAATATATAATATAAATATATAAAATATAAAATATAATCTTATTTTATTTTATTTTAATTGAAAAATAAATAAAATAAGTAAAAAGACGATTTTACCTCTGACTTAACTGGGTGTTTAACGGAGTTACTGTAGCTAGGGACTACTTTCATAGCAAAATAAGGAGACCATGGACGAAAAATGTCGTTTTTGAAGTTTAGGGACCACTTTCGGTGATTTTGGTATACACCAAGGACCAAAATTGTAGTTTACTCTTTATTTAAAGAGTAAAGTTCACTTTTGGTCTTTAACGTTTGTCTATTCTAACATTTTTCATCCTTGAACTTTAATAAGGTGCATATAGTCCCTGACGTTTGTATTTTTTAACGTTTTTTTTCCCTCTCTTTGACGGCTGTTATCTTTTTGACCTTTTTGCAAACTTTTCTTATTTTTACCATTTCTTAAACCACATGGACCAAATCTGAAATTTACTCTAAACTATATTTATATTTACAGTTTATGTATTATATTTTATTTTTACCATTTTTTGGTCCCTCTCTTTTATGTATTTTATAAATTATATTATATTTCTATTTTATAAATTATATTATATATATTTATATTTTTTATATTTGTCTTTTATATATTTGTTATAGTTAACATATACATTTATATTTAAAATATTTTTATATATTATATATTTTTATATTTATAATTAACATATACATTTATTTTTTTAGTATTTTTTATATCTTATATATTTATAAGTTATACTATATTTATCTTTTATAAAACTTATGTTATATTTAAATTTATATTTTATGTATTTGAACATTCAATCCATGCAATTGAATAAAAATAATTATATTATTTTTAAATTATTATATTTATACCAAAAATAATAAAAAATAACCAAGATACATCCCAAATAAATATTCTTAAAAGTCATTACTCTAATTTTAGTCTCAAAAGTCATTATTCTAATTTTGTTTATTAAGCTAACCCATTAATTAGACAAATCCAATGATGATTTCATTACTCATCGGTTAGCATATATTTTTTAAATATCCCAAATAAAGCGTAATTAATCTATGGCTTTTATGTAAAATGTTTTGAGCTATCTAAGAGCATATCACTTCGTAATGATATTATGTTTGTTCATAGAAACCATGTAATATTATTAATTCGGTTCGTTTTATTCAATTTTATGTATTTGAACATTCAATCTATGCAATTTGTATACAAATTAATATTCAAACGCTAAATCAAAGTAATATACAAATTGAATAGATGGAACTTTCAAATACATAAAAGAGTAAATTACATTTTTGGTCCATGTGGTTGTCACCTACTATCAAGAGTAGTCCCTATTTTAAACTAATTACAATTTTGGTCATTATGGTTTCTATTCTTTTTCAATGTTGGTCCTTATTGATAATAGACTATATTATCTCCAGTTAAATGCTAACCCTATCCAAGGGAAAAATTGTCCAACCTCTTTTGTTTTTAATAAACCCTTCCAACTCCATGTCTTATCA
>JAWVWS010000839.1:0-25000 GCA_033807775.1 Saussurea involucrata | reverse complement strand
TCACGCTAGTATTTTATTTTGGTAACATTTGTCTATGTTAGCTTGTTTATTCTGCAAAATTTCAGGCTTAAGTTTACCCCGTTTCTAGGGTGTTACATCCATCAATATGTGTAAATTTTCAGCCGCCACTAAAAAGAGAAACGGGGCTAGCGGGTTCCCTTGCCTCAACCCTTTCCTCATTTTGAACTCTTTCGTCGGTGTCCGATTAATGAGTACCGACATCGATGTTGAACGTAGGCAAGCCTTGAACCACCTTACCCATTTTCTTCTGAATCCCATCTTTTCCAAAGTTTCCAAAAGAAAGTCCCATTCGACACTATCGTAAGCCTTCTCAAAGTCCACTTTAAAAATCAACCACTTTTCTTCTTTTTTCTTATGAAGTCAACGATCTCGTTTGCAATTAGTACCCCGTCCAAAATGTGTCGCCCTTTAATAAAGGCACTTTGAACATTACTTATTACCTTACCCACCACGACCTTTATTCGTTCCGCCAAGATTTTCGAAATCGTCTTGTAATAAACCCCTATGAGGCTAATCGGCAGGAATTCTCCAAGACCCTCTGGATTTGGGACCTTAGGAATTAAAATGAAGAATAATGCGTTGCACCCACTGCTTATCCTTTCTTGATCCCAAAACCACCCCAATGTCGCAATCAACTCCTTCTTGATGATCACCCAAAATTTCTTGATGAAGCCAAACGAGAACCCATCCGAACCGGGTGACTTGTCGTTTGCACACCCTTTGATAGCCCTCCAAATTTCATCCACGTCAAACGGTCTTTCTAAACAAATAGCATTTTCATGTGATAAATTTTTGAATTTTTGGATCACTAAAGTAGGTCGTTTCTTTCTAGTTGACGAGAACTTTTCTTTGAAGAATTTAATGCATAATCCTTGATCCTTGTCGGTTCCTCCACCCATTCCGCATCTATCGTCATCCCTCTAACCAAGTTCTTTATTTCCCTATATTTAACTGCCGCATGAAACATTTTAGAGTTGTCGTCACCATCCGTAATCCATTTAAATTACACTTTTTGCCTTTCCATGCCAACATATTTTTCTTCCAACGCAAGCCATTTTTTTCTTGCTTGTAGCCATTTTCTCTAACTCCTTCATACCATGCCTTCTCCTCCGCTTCAATTTCCATCTTATTAAGTTCTTTCTTGGCGCTCAATAATTCTTTTCCAATCTCCCCAAAGCTCTCGTTACTCCATATTTTTAGACTCTCTTTCACCCTTTTTAATTTGTCTTTGAAGATACAATCTGGTTGAGTAGAGCCCGTTTCCCCATTCCATGCTTCTCTCACTTTTCCTCAATGCCATCCTCCTTTAACCATGAATCAAAAATTTTAAACGGTCTTGGCCCGTAGTCGGATAATTCCTCTCCTAGTGTTATCGGGTTATGGTCCGACCACTTTCGCTCCAGCAACTTGACTCCCAAATTTCTCCACGATAAGCAAAATTCGTTTGTTGTTAGAAAACGATCCAATTTGCTCCGTTTTTCCCCATCGTCACTCACTCTTGTATACTTTCCACCACCCATCGGCACTTCGATCAATTTGCTTCGCCTAATAAAATCATTAAAGTCTTCCACCCCTCTTGCGTTAGTCACCGAGTGCAATCTTTTGGAATCGCTCCTAACCTCGTTGAAGTCGCCAAATACACACCATTTTACCTCTTCTTTGGCTAGAAGATTATCCAGTTTGCCCCATGTAACATCCCGAAAATCTCACTAAGACAATTATGTATATATATATATATATATGTATATATTAGTTGGGAATCGACTTTGAATGTCTTTTATTAATATGAATAATGCCTACGAGAACCATACGAGGTAGTGGAGTGTAAGTGGCAAGAAGAACCAAGGAAGTCGGGCCGGTACCAGCTCGGCGACTGTGACCAGCGACTGTGACACAAGGTCACTATCGCGGTCATACTCGCTGTTAGATAAAATTAGCTCCTAATTTAATTAAATGGTTTATAAAGAAAAAGTGTATGGCCTTTTTAGTTAGCTTTTTAGTTAACTTTATGGGCTTGAGCCTTTTAATGTAAATGGACCCTTTAAAAAGAAGTTTAGGGTTTCATTTACATTTGAGAGAGGGTTTTAGAAGATACACACAAAAACACACACTGACTTATTCTCATGAGAGTCATCTAATTGTAAAGTGTGGTGTTCTTCATATTTTCTCCTCCATATTATTCATCAATGAAATTAGATGAGTTATTTTATTATTATTCATCTTATCTCTACATCTTAAATATGGATTTTATTTCTTCTATTGTTTGCTTGTCCAAAATGGGACCAACAATTGGTATCAGAGCAATAATAGAAGATTAGATGATTTATTTGTTGTTTTGATGCTTAGATTGATTCAATCACATGAGCCTAAACACAAATATCATTCTAATAGTTTATTTTCTGTTTTGTGCTTACTAGAAATCCAATCTTTGATTTTAATAAGATTTTGATAAGTTTTGACAGAAAATTAGTGTTTCTCTTCACAAAATCTGATTCTGCACACCACATGTTTGATGAAATGCCTAAGTGAAGATTTGATTCTGTTTGGTTCAAATCTGATCTGATTTAATACATGTGTGTGTTTTGATTCTTTCTCATTCATTGGTCTTATTTGATAAGCACTAAGTAGATGGTTGATCTATGATCTCATCCTTGTGTGTGCTTTAGTCCATAGCATTTTTTTGGCATCTTGGTAGTAATGTTGTTGATCTTTGATCTGACCTTTATTTAAATCCAAGATTGGACTCTCTTTGATCCAAATTTTGTTTGTGTTCCGCTGCTCATAATTGTTTAAATGAAAAACAAATTCATTTGGATCTTGAAAAAGTTGTTTGAGAAAGATTTGGTGTTGTGATACATTTTCAAAGTCTGATCTGAATTTTTTTGACTTTCGAGTGCTTCTAATCAGTTTTCTGACCTGATCAATTAGAGATCTGAGCATTTGCACTCATTGTTCTAAAAGTTATAGAGATCGTCTTATTTTCCACACCAAAGTTTTTATGAAACATGGAAACCAACAGCCATGTGTATCAATTTTTTGTCCATTTATAAAGTTGGTACTCAAGTTTTAATGGACAAGGGTGAGTTGGTTTATGGAGTGATAAGGGTGACTTGATTTGGAGTCACAAGGATGAATTTATTTTGGATTAATAGTGACATTGGTTGATGTTGGATCTGGCTTCTTTATCAGATCACTTTTCAACAGCATGTTAGAACCAATCAGTTTCATGGATATTTGTTTGAGAGCATTAGTGTAGGTTTATCATGAGTGCAGCCTTGACAGATTACAGATCAGTCCAGAAATCATATTGCTGCAGAAGCTTGTTGTTTAGGGCTTGATAGTGTACTGTATTATTGATCAAGTTGTTGTCCAAAGCGTCTTTGTACAGAACCATTTGCTGCTGCCAAGGAGCTGACCATTCAGAGCTGCTGTTTCAGAAAGTTACAGAAGCTATTAAGCTTCTGTTAAGTCGCTGCTGTAGATTAAGCTGCTGCTGTTTCACGGCTGTCCAGAGCTGTTAAGCAGTTAATTAAGCTGCTGTGAAGCTGTTAAGCTGTTGAGAAGCTGTTAAGCTGCTGTTAAGTTGTTGTCAAGCTATTGTCAAGCTGTTAAGCTGCTGTCGTGCTGCCTTTGCTGTCAAAAATAGAAAACAAAGCTGTTGTGGCTGTTTAAGCTGTCAAAACAGTCTATAAATGTTGCTGTCAAGTTCTCGAAGCTGTCAAAACAGAAAACAACTTAATGATGCTGATGTCCACGTGCAGAAGTTGCTGCAGATTTTTAAAACTGTGGTTTGCGAACAACAGTAAAGAACAAAAATGTTTTCTACAGAGCTTGGATCAGAAGTAATCAGCTGCTTCCCAGAGCTGTGCAGAAGATAGTTAAGTATAAAACTCACAGAAAATGCAGTTCAGAAAACGATACTCAGACGCAAAACATGTTTAGAATGCTTCCAAAGCTTACCAGAGAGCTTAACAGAGCTCTGTTAATATTTCAGAGACACCAGAGCTCTGTTGATGATCAGAGACATCAGAGATTCTCAGGGCTCTGTTGATCGGAGTTCCAGAAGTTGAAGATCGTTGAAGGCTCTGTAGAGGGTTGTCCAAATCACAGAGGCTGCTGTAGAACCAGAGTCTGTGCAGGTCTGTGATCAGTGTGCTCATACAGATCCTATCAAGACTGCAGAGCTGCTATTTCTCAAATCATTAAGCTGCTGGACAGAGGCTCTGGTCACACAACTAGAGCTCTGTTGATTTTCTTCAGAGGTTGTCGACAGAGCTTATCAGAGCTCTGAAGCTGTTCAGCTACCTCTGAGATCTCACAGGAGCATTCTAAAAGACTCCAGAAGCTGACACAATCAGAGGCTGTACACTCGCATAAAGCTGCTGTCCAGGTCAAGCTCTTGATAACTTATTCAAATTTTTACAGAGCTATGCGACCAGATATCGTGTCCATCAGAGATTGTGCTTATCAGAGATCTGTTGTTGATCAGCGGCGGTTAACAAAGCTTATCAGAGCTCTGTTGATATTTCAGAAGACACCAGAGCTCTGTTATTTTTTTCAAAGGATGTCTACAGAGTTTACCAGAGCTCTGATCATCGACAGAAGTTGACCAGAGATCTGTTGATTTTTTTCAGAGACATCAGAGCTTACCAGAGCTCTGTTGCTTTTTTCAGAGACATCAGATTATCAGAGCTCTGTTGATTTTTTTTTCCAGAGCTCTGTTAATTTTTTTAGAGGCTGTCTATAGAGCTTATCCGAGCTCGGTTGATTCTTCAGAAGCTGTTAGAAGATCAGAGATCTGTCCAACTGAAATGTGTAACAGGAAGCTGCTGTCCAAAGTACAGTTGCTGTTTGAACGTATGCACAGAGGCTGATACAGAGTGCCTCTGTGGGTGTAAAGAAGATGCTACCTTCGAATTGGAACATAAAAGTTGATTGTTGTGGTGAATTTATTTTCCTACTGTTATGTGCTTAATTCAGAAGTTGTCCAACTTGTTTCAAAAAAGTTGCTGCTGTTTGTTGATTTTAAAACAGAAAACAACAAGTTGTTGTCTTGTTGCTGTCAAACAGCTTAGTGCTGATTCCACACAGCTACTGATCGCTGCTGTTTGTTGTTGTCAGAAAACAGAAAATTGTTTGCTGCCGTTGTTTTAGAATGAAGCTGTGAAAATTTGTTTTCAGACAGCTGATTGAATACGTTGTTTTGATGTCAATTTTGCTGTCAACGACTGTCCAGAACTGCGATTAAGCTGCTGTTTGGTGCTGATTGGTGCTGATTGGAGTTGTCCAAAACAGAAATATAAACCCAAAACAGTTAGTTTATGTTGGATGCTGTCAAGAATGATCAGAATGTGGCAATGTATAAATTTGAAGTTCAGATCGTGGGCTATCAAGTTTATACTCAAGAGTTTGATTGTTATGTAATCAGAGTTCTGATTCTATTGATCAGATTTTGATCATGATCTCTTGTGCTTCTAGAAGAAAGGCAGATTATGCAGAGCTTGTACATGTACAGAGCCTCTGTAAGTTATGTGAAGCTGTTCAGAGATGCTCATATGCACATCCAGAGGAGTCAGTTCAGAGCTTAATCAAGAGGCTCTATGGATCAAGTTTTTCAGACATAAGAGCAGTGAACAGAGAGGACCAGAAGCAGACTCAAGCATGTTTATCAGAGTTCTTTGGTCCAGAAATCAAAACAAGCCAAAAGGCCGGAGCCCGAAATTTTTCAGTTTGTTTGACAGTTTTGCGCTGCTTCATAAACATGCGCACAACGTTTTACTCGGTGCTCCAATTGACACGAGTCCAGTTGCATTGGAAAGATAATTCACGTACACACGACTTTGATGTTATGAGTTTTCTCAAATTATGTGAGTTGATATGCCAAAATCAGCTTCAAAGTCTGCTGTAAGGTGCTGGACCGAAAGCATTGCATTTAATTCATGCTCTTTCCGCTTTCAAGAACGGTGTTCTCTCGACGTTTCTTCACGGTTTCATGATGCTATTGTGATATATTGATTGTCACTCACTCCTTTGTTATTCATGTTTAATGTTCGGTGCTGAATGCTTATTCAACAGTGGAGTTGAGTCATGAAAACTGGACAAAATGGGGTTAATTGTCTCAGTTTTTCAAGAAGATGAGCGTAAATTTGAGGGGGAGCTTGTGATGCTTTGAAGACTCGAAGATTGGAACGCCAAAGTTTCTAAAGAAAGCAAGGGGGAGACTACAAGATGATGCTTTCTTTATAAAACATTAGGGGGAGATTGTTAGATTAAATTAGCTCCTAATTTAATTAAATGCTTTATAAAGAAAAAGTGTATGGGCTTTTTAGTTAGGTTTTTAGTTAACTTTATGGGCTTGAGCCTTTTAATGTAAATGGACCCTTTAAAAAGAAGTTTAGGGTTTCATTTACATTTGAGAGAGGGTTTTAGAAGATACACACACTGACTTATTCTCATGAGAGTCATCTAATTGTAAAGTGTGGTGTTCTTCATATTTTCTCCTCCCTATTATTCATCAATGAAAATGAGATGAGTTATTTTATTATTGTTCATCTTATCTCTACATCTTAAATATGGATTTTATTTCTTCTATTGTTTGCTTGTCCAAAATGGGACCAACACTCGCGGTGAGTGTACCGTAGGTGTGGAGGGCCTCGCGACTATGCCACGCGATTGTGACATGGTCACTCTCGCGGTGGCAATGTCGCCCCACATGTACCATAGGGTGGGAAGCAAAGGCGACTATGCTTCGCGACTATGCCCAGGGCATAGTCGCATGTCAAGGTCGCGGTCGGGCCGGCTAGGGTATAAAAAGCGGGACAAATCTGATTTCAGCTCATTTTTAGGTCAAGAGGAGTTTGGTGGCCGATTTTCTCTCCCTTTGGAGGTAGGGTTTCATACTCTTAGACCACTTTCCATTGTTCTTGGTATGTAAACTCATTTATGATCATTTAATGTGCATCTTAGGTCACAATCCTCATAAGTGCAAGAGTTCCTAGCTTTCTTCAAGCCCAACTTCAATTACCTCATCATAAAGTCTTGGGGTTTCCATAAAAACCTCCTAATGTGAGTCTATCTTCAAACCTCACTCATATACATGTTTATATATATATATATATTCTAGTCTAAATGATGTTGTCTACCTTCATCCTTCATTATTTCTATTTTTGACCTAAAATGGGTTTGATGGGATTTTAGGGTTTTAATTGGGTAAAATAGTTTGAAAGGTTTTAAATACTCACATTCTTGGTTTACTCATGATTGTTCACCTATATTGTTCATTTTGAGGAATAAAACATTTTGACCATTTTAGGTTAAAATTTAGGGTTGATAAATTTGGGGATTTTGATGGAAATATTATGAAAGGGAGTTCTAATGATGGGAAAAAGGGATTAATTATCAACTTTGAGATTCATGGCTTTAATACCTCATGTTTCTTCCTTATGACTGCACTCTATATCGGATATGTGTTTATCAATGTTCATAGTTATGAGCTTATTCATGTGGTAATATTGTGGTTGGCTTAATTGGGAGTTATGAGTATGTCATTTGAGTGTAATAGATCCATAGGCACGAGAGTCGTAGCACGGAATAGGCATCGGGATCCATGATAAGTAAGATGTGGGCCTATATGGTCGGGCATCGTCTCATGGGCAGTAAGGTGTAATTCCAATGTGCTTGTTTGTGGATTTGGAGTAACCCAATGTATAGACCTGGAGTGGTTGAAATTAGGGACTCACAAGTTATAGACTCTTCGGGGTTGCGCTTGTTTCCAAATTATAATTGTTATGTGATTATTGTTACTAACGATTAAGTGACTACCTTGTCTCATGTAAACATCTTGGATTATCGAGTTACCATCAACCTTTGAAGCATCAGATATCATATGACTTCCTCCATGGGGTCCATTATGTTTTCTATTGTAGCTCAAATTAGTATTATTGTTATAAATGGTTAGGTTCTTACTCTCATCGTGTTAGACTAACACTTCTTCTCTTGGGTATGTGCTTAGGGCATTCAAGCGGTGGGGCTCCTCGGGCTTAAGCGAAGAGACGTGATGGAGATAGCATTTTTGGAAGTATATAGAGGCGTACATGATAGATTATCAATGTTGAATTTTTGGTAGCAATTAGACAACACCCGAATGTAATCTAAGATATGTTGGTTTAGATTATTAGGTTGTTGGACCGTTAATTGCTCATTCCTTGGTTTTGTAAACGCCATACTTGATTTCCCCATCTATTGGGTGATGTGTCTACTTTAGATGTATATTTTCCGGAAATTCGCAGGTTTTAATTTTACCCAGTTTTAGGGTGTTACAAGTTGGTATCAGAGCAGTAGTTTAAGTGAACTAGGTATGTTGTTAAGCGCCTAGACTTAAGCTGAAAAGATTAAGTATGGATTGGTGAGTTTGGGTAGAACTCCTAAGATAGGATGGTCTTAGAGTCCACGGAAGTACACAAGTTGAAAGTTGTGACCTTGGTAACGAGAATCCTTATGTGAAGTATTTTCATAATTTCAATTAGCTACTGCTATTATGAATGTATCATTAAGTGAGTATGCTTAGATTACTATTGTTATGATGATTGATGCATGTATTAGTACGTTTCCTTATGTTTAAATTCTTATAACCTATTTCTCACCTCATTCTCGAATGTGTGGCAGACTCCTATGGTAAACACTCGTAATAGGCCGGAGGGCCATGAGACTACGACATCTATAGCTGATCAGCCAAGGGTGACAACGACAACGGTACCTCCGCTGACTAACACCGTTTTGGGAGGGCGACTTGATCACATCCCTCATCACGACCTGGAAACATCTGACCCCGTTATGGAAGAGGTAACAGCGAAGACACGAATGATGACAGAATGATGAAGGCCATGAACAAGGCCATGGCTCA
The DNA here is from genome assembly GCA_033807775.1 of Saussurea involucrata. NCBI lineage: Eukaryota > Viridiplantae > Streptophyta > Magnoliopsida > Asterales > Asteraceae > Saussurea > Saussurea involucrata. The sequence continues at coordinate 16,077 of JAWVWS010000839.1, read as the reverse complement.
ACAGCAAGAGCAGTTTTTGAAACTTATGGAAGATAAGGATACGAACAACCGTAAGCACGAGATGGTGGCCGAGAATATTGTAGTGGTCGGATCTGTGGGCACTGGTAATGGAAATCCTACTGATGGTTTGGGGACAACGGAAACTGGGCAAGCAGGGAAGGTTTGTTCCTTCAAGACTTTTCTTAGTTGCAGACCACCGGAGTTCAAAGGGGCGGATGACCGGGTTGTCTGTATGAATTGGGTCCGGGAAATGGAGCAAGCGTTTCGGACCAATGAATGTGGGGAGAGCCAAAAAGCAAAGTTTGGGTCTCAAATGTTAAGATGGGCGGCTCTTACATGGTGGAACGTCTACTCCGCATCTCTAGAGGCCACAATATTGACAAAACTGAGTTGGGCAACCTTCAAGAAGAAGGTGTTGGAAGAATATTGCAATAAGAGCGCAATGGACCGGATCGAAGAGGAGTTCCGGAATTTGAAAAAGGGAAATCTGGCAGTAAAGGATTACAACTGTTTGTTCATGGACAAGTTGGGATTGGTGGGACATTTGGTCCCGACGGAGAAAGAGAAGATCAAGGCCTACATCAAGGGTCTTTAGTCGGACATGATGACTATGGTCCGAGTGTCTAAGGCCTCTACCCTTCGTGAGGCGGTGGAAGAAGCTCAATTGGTGGAAGAGGCTTATGGTCGGGACAAGGAAGAGGTTGCTAGAGTGCCGGAAAAGAGGAGATGGGAAGGGAAGTCCGTACCCTTCAAGAAACCGAGGACGTTTGACAACAATTATCGAGGAGCCGACCCAAAGAGGGAGGCTAGGTGGTGCTCTAAGTGCCGGAGCAAATACTTCAGCCCATGTAACTTTGTTCCGGGGAAGCGCTATAAGTGTGGCAAGACCGGGCATTCTATCAATTCTTGTCCCGTCAGGCGGACAATGTGTTTCGAGTCAAGGAGCCGGGTCACATTAGAGGGGACTGCCCGAAATTGAAGATGGGAGGAAGCGGAGGACCGAAGGTGGAACCTCCGAGAGCAACGGGAAGAGCTTTTCAGATGTCAACCGAGGAGGCGAAGGATTCGACGGACGTAGTGTCGGGTACGTTTCTTCTAAACTCCGTACCTACGCATGTGTTGTTTGATTCAGGTGCAAGTTTTTCGTTTGTGTCGACCTCCTTTTGTCAAAAGTTGTCCTTGCCTGCTAGTTGTTTAGAAGAAGCTATAGTGGTAGAAATAGCCGATGGTGGACAAGTAGTAGTTCGGGATATTTTGCGGGGTTACATGTTAGAAATCGAAGGAAAGAAATTCTCAATTGATTTGATGTCTATGGTAATCGGGGGATTTGACGTCTTGGTTGGAATGGATTGGTTAGCCGGGAATCAAGCCGAAATCTTATGTGCCAAGAAGTTGATTTGCATACCTTCTTCGGATGGAAATTGTGTGGTCATTTATGATGAACGGAGAAAGGGAGAAGTAGCAATCATCTCCATGTTGAAAGCACACAAATGCTTAGTCAAGGGGTGTACGTCCTTCTTAGCATACGTAATCGATGCTAAGTTGGAAAAGAAGAAGCTTGAGGACGTGAAGGTGGTACGCGAGTTTCCCGACGTATTTCCGGAAGACTTGTCGGGTTTGCCACTGGATCGTCAAGTGGAGTTCAAGATAGACTTGATACCGGGAGCGGCTCTGATAGCTAGAGCTCCCTACCGTTTGGCTCTGTCCGAAATGCAAGAAATGATGGCACAACTCCAAGAGCTTTTGGAGAAGGGGTTTGTGACGCCGAGTTCATCTCCTTGGGGAGCACCGGTCTTATTCGTGAAGAAGAAGGACGACACTATGAGAATGTGTATCGACTACCGAGAGTTGAACAAAGTAACCGTGAAGAACAAGTATCCACTTCCTAGAATCGACGACTTTTTCGACCAACTTCAAGGAGCGGGATGTTTCTCAAAGATCGACTTACGCTCGGGTTATCATCAAGTTAAGGTTAGAGAAGACGATATTCCGAAGACGGCGTTTCGAACTCGGTATGGTCACTACGAGTTTCTAGTGATGCCTTTTGGGTTGACGAATGCACCGACGGTGTTCATGGATTTGATGAATCGGGTGTGTCGACCCTTCCTCGATAAATCAGTGATTGTATTCATAGACAACATCTTGGTGTACTCTAAAGACGAAGCGGACCACGAGTTTCATCTACGAGAGGTGTTGGAGGTGTTAAGAAAGGAAAAATTGTACGCGAAGTTCTCTAAGTGCGACTTTTGGTTGAGTGAGGTTCAATTCTTGGGTCACGTGGTTACCCGAGATGGAGTGAAGGTAAACCCTTCCAAAATTGAGGCAATGATGATTTGGGAACCTCCTAAGAGTCCGAGTGAGATTCAAAGCTTCTTAGGTTTGGCGGGATACTACCGAAGATTCATTCAAGACTTTTCCAAGATTGCTTCTTCATTGACGGCATTGACTCGGAAAAACGTGAAGTTTGTTTGGACCGAAGCGTAAGAGAAAGCATTCCGTACTCTACAAAAGAAATTATGTGAAGCACCAATTTTATCCTTACCCGAAGGATCGGAAGATTTTGTGGTCTATAGCAATGCCTCCAAGATGGGCTTGGGGTGCGTGTTAATGCAAAGGGGAAAGGTGATCGCCTATGCTTTGAGGCAACTTAAGGTGCACGAAAAGAACTACCCTACGCATGATTTGGAATTGGCCGTAGTGGTATTCGCGTTGAAGTTGTGGCGTCATTACCTTTACGGCACGAAATGTACATTGTACACCGATCACAAGAGTTTGAAGTACGTATTCGATCAAAAGGAGTTGAACATGAGGAAACGAAGATGGTTGGAATTACTCAAGGATTACGATTGTGAATTGCTTTACCATCCGGGTAAGGCCAATGTGGTTGCCGACGCCTTGAGTCGAAAGTAGTATAGTTGGAGTCTACGCGCCTACCTCTCAAGGATTGACATCGTGTCAAGTTTAGTGGAACGGATTAGAGCGTCGCAATCCGTAGCCTTGTTGGAAGAAAATCTCAAGGAGGAGGTAATGGTGAAGCAAAAGCAACTTTTAACGGAGGATAGCCGTGGAGTCAAGTTGTTCAACGGGCGCGTGTGGGTGCCCAAGTTCGGTGGAAATCAGGAGCTACTTATGGACGAGGATCATAAGTCCAATTACTCCATTCATCCCGGAAGTACCAAAGTGTATCGGGATTTGAAGTTACATTATTGGTGGCCAGTCATGAAATTGGACGTGGCGCGTTATGTAGAGTGGTGTGTGACTTGCTCACAAGTGAAGGCTCAACATCAACTACCTTATGGCAGTCTACGACCTTTGGAAATCCCCGAGTGGAAGTGGGAGAAAATCACAAAGGATTTTGTGACCAAGTTACCGAAGACTTCGAAAGGTCACGACACTATTTGGGTGATAGTGGACCGGTTGACAAAAAATGCATACTTCCTAGCGATGCGGGAAACCTTGCAGATGGACAAATTGGCAAAGCTCTATATCGATGAAGTGGTCTCGAGGCACGGTGTGCCCGTATCCATAGTCTCCGATCAGGATAGTCGGTTCACGTCGAGATTTTGGCAAGCTTTACAAGAGGAACTTGGTACGAGGGTGAATTTGAGCACGGCATATCACCCACAAACGGATGGACAGAGCGAAAGAACTATTCAAACCTTGGAGGACATGTTAAGGGCGTGTGTGATCGATTTTGGGGGCAATTGGGACACTCACCTACCTTTGGTAGAATTTGCTTACAACAATAGTTATCACTCGAGCTTGAAGGCGACACCGTTTAAGGCCTTGTATGGGAGAAAGTGTAGGACTCCTGCGTGTTGGCTAGAGGCGGGGAGAAGCAATTTGCCGGATCGGAGATCGTCCAAGAAACGACCGATAAAGTCAAGATCGTTAGAGAACGTATGAAAGCGGCCCAAGACCGGCAAAAGAGCTACGTCGACAAAAAAAGGAGACCGGTAGAGTTCCAAGTGGGAAAACGCGTAATGTTAAAAGTGTCGCCTTGGAAAGAATTAGTTCGTTTTGGGAAACGAGGGAAGTTGAGTCCCCGTTTCCTCGGGCCATTCACCATTCTAGAACGTGTGGGTTCCCAAGCCTACAAATTAGATTTACCACCGGAAATAGATGGAATCCATCCAACATTCCATGTTTGTTACCTACGGAAGTGCTTGGCGGAAAAGGAAAGTGTGATACCACTGTCGGAAATCCGGGTAGACGATAACCGTTGTGTCGAGGAGCCCGAAGCTATTTTGGAGAGGACAACTAAGAGACTTAGACACAAAGAAGTGGTCATGGTCAAGGTACAATGGAGACATCACTGGGGTTCCAACGTGACATGGGAAGCGGAAGAAGACATGAAACGCTGATATCCTCGTTTGTTTGCATAGCCTAAGATTTCGAGGACGAAATCTCTTTCAAGTTGGGGAGGATTGTAACATCCCAAAAATCTCACTAAGACAATTATATATATATATATTAGTTGGGAATCGACTTTGAATGTCTTTTAATAATCTGAATTAATGCCTACGAGAACCATACGAGGTTGTGGAGTGTAAGTGGCAAGAAGAACCAAGGAAGTCGGGTCGATACCAGCTCGGCGACTGTGACACAAGGTCACTATCGCGGTCATACTCGCAGTGAGTGTACTGTAGGTGTGGAGGGCCTCGCGACTATGCCACGCGATTGTGACATGGTCACTCTCGCGGTGGCAATGTCGCCCCACATGTATTGTAGGGTGGGAAGCAAGGGCGACTATGCCCCGCGACTATGCCCAAGGCATAGTCGTATGTCAAGGTCGCGGTCGGGCCAGCTAGGGTATAAAAAGCGGGACACATATGATTTCAGCTAATTTTTAGGTCAAGAGGAGTTTGGTGGCCGATTTTCTCTCCCTTTGGAGGTAGGGTTTCATACTCTTAGACCACTTTCTATTGTTCTTGGTATGTAAACTCATTTATGATCATTTAATGTGCATCTTAGGGTCACAATCCTCATAAGTGCAAGAGTTCCTAGCTTTCTTCAAGCCCAACTTCAATTACCTCATCATAAAGTCTTGGGGTTTCCATAAAAACCTCCTAAGGTGAGTCTATCTTCAAACCTCACTCATATACATGTTTATATATATATTATAGTCTAAATGATGTTGTCTACCTTCATCCTTCATGATTTCTATTTTTGACCTAAAATGGGTTTGATGGGATTTTAGGGTTTTAATTAGGTGAAATGGTTTGAAAGGTTTTAAATACTCACATTCTTGGTTTACTCATGATTGTTCACCTATATTGTTCATTTTGAAGAATAAAACATTTTGACCATTTTAGGTTAAAATGTTCATAGTTATGAGCTTATTCATGTGGTAATATTGTGGTTGGCTTAATTGGGAGTTATGAGTATGTCATTTGAGTGTAATAGATCCATAGGCACGAGAGTCGTAGCACGAAATTGGCATCGGGATCCATGATAAGTAAGATGTGGACCTATATGGTCGGGCATCGTCTCATGGGCAGTAAGGTGTAATTCCAATGTGCTTGTTTGTGGATTTGGAGTAACCCAATGTATAGACCTGGAGTGGTTGAAATTGAGGACTCACAAGTTATAGACTCTTCGGGGTTGCGCTTGTTTCCAAATTATAATTGTGATGTGATTATTGTTACTAACGATTAAGTGACTACCTTGTCTCATGTAAACATCTTGGATTATCGAGTTACCATCAACCTTTGAAGCATCGGATATCATCTGACTTCCTCCATAGGGTCCATTATGTTTTCTATTGTACCTCAAATTAGTATTATTGTTATAAATGGTTAGGTTCTTACTCTCATCGTGTTAGACTAACACTTCTTCTCTTGGGTATGTGCTTGGGGCATTCAAGCGGTGGGGCTCCTCGGGCTTAAGCGAAGAGACGTGATGGAGATAGCATTTTTGGAAGTATATAGAGGCGTACATGATAGATTATCAATGTTGAATTTTTGGTAGCAATTAGACAACACCCGAATGTAATCTAAGATATGTTGGTTTAGATTATTAGGTTGTTGGACCGTTAATTGCTCATTCCTTGGTTTTGTAAACGCCATACTTGATTACGCCATCTATTGGGTGATTTGTCTACTTTAGATGTATATTTACCTGAAATTCGCAGGTTTTAATTTTACCCAGTTTTAGGGTGTTACACCCCATGTCTCTTTCCTACCTTTAACTTCCCTCGGTCCGTATACATTTACAAACCCCATTAAGCCTTCTTTTCCTGTCCACTTACCAATCACATCCGAAAATTCAATCTCAGCCACCACATACTCACATTTGAACAATTTCTTGTCCCAAACCGTTAGAAGCCCCCCCCCCCCCTCCCCCCCCCCCCGAATTGCCCATTTCCTCTACTTGGAAGAAATCACAATCATCTCTTCCCCAAATCCTCTCTATTTGGTTGATCAACCAAGACTTAATTTTCGTCTCTTGGATTCCGATTAAACTAGGTTTCTCTTTTAAGCATATTTTCTTCACCCACCCTTTTTTTGTTCGTTGAACCCATGCCTCTTACATTCAATGGAATTATCTTCATAATATACTACTAACAACAAAACTGACCTCGTAGTCATCCTTTCTCTTCAATTGCATGTATCGCCCTCCCTACCCTTACCTTTCGCCGCCTTCCATTTTACCCCTATTGTTTCGCCAAAAGCCATCAAGCCCTCTTCTGTTTCCTTGCTTCCCATCTCATTCGAAATTGATGTTTGACTCGAGTTCGTTGGTGTCGCCCTTCTTCCTTGCTTATTTCGAATTGTCTTCTCCTGTGAACTCGCAACCAGTCCCTTTTCTGTCCCAATTTCATGTTTTTGCTTCTAGCCATTTGTTTCAACAGATGGAAACTAACTTTACCCCTTCCCAACCCTGATGTTTCTCCTCTCTTTCCTTTCCCTTTTTCAATCGTATTTCGCCTTTCTTCCAATGACAAAACCTTCTTCGATGTCATCTTCCTTTTACCGTTCCTCTTTGCTTCCAGATCGAAGAACTATTGTACGTATTTGTTTTGGTGGGCTTGTGTTTTGTTACTTTGCATTGGGCCATCTTCTAGCCCATCACTCACTTGATTACCCACACTTGGGCCGCTTACATTCTCTTTCGGCCCAAAGACTTCCTTTGTGGTCTCTTGGGCCACTTCTTGCAATTCATTGTTAGGGCCCATCCCCCCTTCTGAATATGGTAACGTCTCTTTTGTTTTAGCATTAGTTTTACCTTTCCCACAACCCACCTTACACGTGCCTTCTTCCTCGAACACAACAATCTCATCACTACAATTTGAAAATTCCCCCTCCCTGCAGCCCTTCCATGCCTCTTCGACTACCCTCGCCGGATCCTCCCCTGCCAGACCACCGCCAAACGCCATCCCGTCCTCCCCTTTCTTCTCATCATCTTCTTCCTTGTGTTCCTTCGTCGGAGTCGTCGCTTCTTCGTCCACTGTATTCTGTTGAATTTCCATAATATTTTCCATGAAATTGGTTGTCTTCTACCTCCCAATCGGTATCACTAATTCCTTCCTCTTCTTCTTCTTATCTTAGTGACGATGTTAGAGACTTCTCCTCCTCTTTACTACCGTATCCACTTACAGACCGTTCCACGACTAGGTCCTCCATTTGTGCCATAAGTGAACTTTCTTCTTCTTCGATTCTAACCCGATAGTATAAGTTACCAACCTTGATGTTTCCTAATTCATCTATTTTTGTTATTATTGATGTGCAAATTTGTACCTTACCCCATACCAAATTGTCATTTTGCGAGAGATCACATTGGTTAGTTTTAATAATTTTACCCCACCTACTTGTTATTTTCTTGAAAACTCCTTCCTTCCATCCATGCAACGGTACTCTAGAAATTTTTAACCAAATGATTCTTTCTCCCGATCGATACCCTTCTGACCATCTACGTAGATCTCCTACCAAAAAATGGATTCCATGCACCCGATTCTCCAAGATGTTCTTCACATCCTCTTCTCCCCCGAGTTTAACTAGAATCTGTTTGCCCACGGATATTTTACGCTGCATTTGTCTCCCCATCCATTAACACATATTTTTCTGATCGCTTCGATATTCTCTGTCGAGGTCACACTTCCTACCAGACAACTCTTTAAGGGGGTGTTTAGTTGGAGGTATTGAGGGGTAAGGAATGGAAATGATAGAAAACTGTTGTTTGGTTTGATATAATATAATGGCTCATTACCCCAAACCCATTAATTTTCATTCCTGACCAAATTGGGGGGAATGGAAATTTTATTCCCGCTCAGTCATTTTTTATCATGCGTCCCTTCATTTCTCGATGTTGAATGGAAAATATTTTTTTATTTTCACATTGGACGTCACATATTTGTATTTAAAATATTATATAAAACATTTTTTATTAATTGTAGTGCTTTAACCAAACAACGTCAATGGAATGCTCATTCTTATTCCCATTCTCCTGCATTCCCATTTTCATTTTCATTTTCATTTTCATTCTCATTCCTTAAAATGAACCAAAAGCCTAGTAAGAATGACTTTGCATTCTCATCCCCATTCCAAATTCCCATTATCGCTTCCTCATGCAACCCACTATCACTCCCCTTGCATTCCTCATGAAACCCTGTAACGCCTCGAAATCCATAATATTGTCAGGTGATGAGAAATTGTTCGGTTTTGATCTTATTTGTAAAGATAAAACTGAATTGTAAAAAGTTGATTTTTATTAGTTGAAGGACCGGTTTTGAAATTAAAGTAAAGCCGGAGGGGTTGGTTGTAGTTTGTGAGGAAGTTTGAAAATATAAATAGCGAGAATCATTTTATTTAACCAAAAAGATCATATTTTGGTTTTGAGGTCGGTTTCAAGATAAAGCAGAGAGGGAGAAATAGAGATCGAGGTTTCTGATTCGTTTTGGTAAAGGCTGAATCAGTATTTTGTTTTAAGGATTAGCATTCACAATTTAATTTAGGATTTCAATAAGTTATTGATTTAGTTGGGTGATTTAGGAATCGAAGTGATCGATTTGGGTGAATTCTGTACTTGACTTCTTACCCACTGTGAGTTCATCTTCTTTGTTGAACTTTATATGTTTTTATCAAATTCGTGAATGATTTAAACTTATTACTGGTATTGGTGAACCCTGGGTCAGTATAACTTGAAGGGTTTGCGATTAGTGTTGGAAAATTTGATGTACAGGTCGGAGGTTTCCGTGTTAGCTTTGTTTTCCGGTAGTATCCGGTAAACTCTTATTTTCGGAAGTACTCGGTAAACAATGTTTTCCGGAAGTACCCGGTAAACTATGTTTCTCAAAGTACCCGGTAAACAATGTTTCCCGGAAGTACCCGGTAAACTATGTTTCCCGGAAGGACCCGGTAAACTATGTTTCCCGGAAGTACCCGGTAAACTATGTTTCTCGAAAGTATCCGGATTTCCGATAGTATCTGGTAACCCTTAATTTCTGGTACAATCCGGTAAACACTAAGTTCCGGTAAGGTCCGGATAAAATATAGATTTTCCAGTAGTATACGGGTCCAAATCGGTCCTATAATCTTTTTTTTTATGAAATATATTTTTGGTAATATTTTAGAAATACTTGAATGTTATTTTAATACACTTTAAAATATGTAATTGGATCACTCAAATACACTTTAAAAATCCGTTTTATTATACTCTCGATTTAATAATACATTTAAAATTACATTATCTCAAATAAAGTTTGATAATACTCAAATCTATTTAAAATACATTTATTTCCATGGCGGATTGAATTGAAGAGTTTCGGTTGTTTCAATTCTATGAAGAGTCGTAGGGTCATCAATGTTGAGTTCCTCGGTATCGTCATATTGTGAGATACTACCGTCGGCATCAACTGTTGGAAGCATACTTAGTTGCATGGATATTTCGTTTTCTTCTACTATTTCAATCTCCACCTCTACTGATGTTGGTCTGAATTCTATCAACGCTATCCATTAGAGATGCCCATTCCGGCCCAGTCCGTTCCGTGGCCGACAAAGGCCCGGTCAGACCTGATTTGAAACCGATTATAGGACTGTCGAACAGGACTAGTTGGAGTTTTGGAAGTTTTGTGGGACCGAATCGGCCCGAACCGAGACCAATTATATAAATATATAATACAATTTATAAAATAAAAATAAAATATAAATATATATTAGAGTAAATTACAATTTTGGTCCATGTGGTTTGAAAAGTAGTAAAAATAAAGAAAATCTGCTAAAAAAGTCATATGTAACGGAAAAATTGGACAACCGTTAGGGTGAAGGAACCAAATCCATAAGAATTTGCATACCTAGAGTTTCTTATGTAATAAATGAAATTAAGGGACTAAATCCGTAATTTTTGATATATCTTAGGGATCAAATCTATTATTTACTCGAAATATAAACGTAGTAGTAGTACTCGTTTATGTACTCAAGATCGATAATTTTTATATTTTGATTATATAATTTGTAAACATATAAATATGTCAGGCTCGAAAAAGTGTATGCTCGAATGGCTCGGCTCAGCTCGACTCGATTCGTAAAGCTTACTCGAGCTTTCGAACGAGTCGAGTCGAACATTGGTGTTATGGAGCTCGACTCGTTAACTTAAGCGAGCTTTATTTTGTGTTCGAGATCGACTCGAGCTCGACAACTATTAGGCTCGAGCTCGAGATAAACGAGCTTGAGCTCGAGTAGCTCGTTAAAAGCTCGACTCGTTAACACCCCTAGTTAGAGGTGTCCATATGGGCGGGGCAGGCTAGCCCGGACCAGGCTTTGGGCGGGCCTAAACACTATTCAAAAGCCCGGGCTTTGGGCGGGCCGGGCTTTGGGGTTGAGGGCTGGGCCCGTTAAGGCTTTTCAAAGACTGGGCCTAAGGGACCGGGCCGAGACCGGGCACAAAACCGGGCCTAAACCGGGCTTTGTAAAATATATATATATATATATTCCATTTTTAGTAAATATTATTCGTATCCACTATAAAATACTTAATTGAGTCACTCAAACATACTTAAAAATACGTTCTAATAGAATTTCATATATAAAGAAAAATACGTCTATTAATTTTATATAAATTATAAAGAAAAATACATTTAAAGAAGTACATTTATTGAATTATAAAGAAAAATACATTTAAATAACTACATTTATTGAATTATAAAGAAAAATACTCTTAATCCTCGTCCTCGTATGATAGATAGTATGCAAGAGTTCCGGTCGTTTTAAGTCTAGTAAGAGCCATAGGATCATCGAGTTCAAAAAAAACCAAAAAAAACCCACTACCCATTTATAGTGTTTTGGAGGCAAAAAAACCAAAAAAAACCTGGCTAGAAACGGCTAGTTTTTTGAATCTAAGCGGGCCGGGCCTAAACCGGGTTTTGGACCGGGCCGGGCCAAGCCGAGAAAAAGCATGAAATCAAGGCCTGTTAGGGCCCGGCAGGCTAGGACCGGGCTTGAAGCGGGCCGGGCCGGGGCCGGGCTTTGGGCGGGCTGAGCTTCGGGGCCCCACCGGGCTTTTTCAGGACCGGGCCCATTTGGCCATCTCTAGTCGTCGTAGTGGTGGTGATCGTAAATGGTTTGTAAATGTAATAACAAATCAAGTACAATACTAGAAAAACTATATAATCGTTATTTATTTTTATGTTGGAATTATTGAAATCCAAAATATACAACTTTAAAAAAATATTGATTTTTATGTTGGAATTATTGACTTTAATTTTTTGCCTGATTTAGTCCAGGATAAATATTGGTTTTATATAAAGACAATCCTTTAATAAAAGTATATTAAAAAAAAAATGACCCTGAATAGTGCAAATTTGCCAATTAGGTTCAGAATACCGTTAATCGTTTAGGTATGAATTAGCCAATTAGATGGTAATCTTAGATTGTAATCTTGGTACATGTGTAACAGAGTCTCTAAAAAGATTAAAATGACCCTGAATAGTGCAAATTTGAAATAGAGAAGCTTGTATGCATGCATATCAAAGCTTTGAAATATGTACAAATGGGACTCTAAGGAATCCACATAACATGTGCACAAACAAAAGCAAACCAAAATGTATCTTCCTTCACCTCACCCCCATGAAAAGATACCAATTTTTGATTGAGTCAATAAATTAAATAAAACAGGAAAAAGAAGTGACCTTCGATCAAGATTTACACGAACCATGTTGGTGCAGGCTGCTAGGTGGCTCATCAGGGTGCGGACCAAGCTGGCTGACCGCAGGGTCAAGATTACGTGAACCACATTGGTGCAGTCTGCCAGCCAGGTGAACCTAAAGTGAATCATTGGCCATGGATTAAGATTTAAATTTGCTTGCCTGGTGCTGGCGCCTGACTGGTGAAAGCTAGCCAGGGGTGTTGCAAGGCTTCACTAGCCGTGGGCCGTTTCTGGGGATTAATCTCGAGCAAATTCCTCACAAAATCAAGAAATAACGGATCAGATATTTGAAGGTGTTCTTCCAGTGATGTTTCTTGTGGGATTATGTATTCCACTTGATCTGTTTCCTGTGTACATTAAAATGAGTCAAATGACATGAGAGCTTGATGCCATAAATCAAAACAATTCTCGTGCTTTTCGTGTGAAAATGTTTCTTTTTGCCTTTTCCTGTTTTGCCCCCTGTTGATGGTGTCTTAAATCGGCAATGGTGACCTTAACGGGGAAGGCAACAATAGTTGTAGTGATCTAGATATGCATATGTTCATTCTGTCCCATAAAAATTGCAACAATTTCTATTTTTTGGAGAACGAGAGAAATAGTTTTTAATTATTCAAACCAATAAGTCATTGAAACACTAGGGCTGTTTGTTTTTGAAAAAATACCTCTTAAAACCTCTTAAGTCTGAAAATTAAGAGGTTTTCAGATTTAAGACTGTTTGTTTTATTTTTATTTTAAAGTCTGAAAACCTCTTAATTTTTTTTTTTGAAAGGCAACTTTCGAAAGGCTATCTCAGCGCACTTTCAGGAGGTACCCCAGGCCTTCGGCCCAGACTAATCCCCCCTGCTCCACGGCCCAACCCTTAAGGGACATCCCAGGCAGGCCCACGAGCGGGTATCGAGTTGATCACCACGGGACTCGAACCCGGGTAGTAAGGTTTTCACCCCTTACCCCCCCGGGATGTTACCGGCCACTGGGCTACAAGCTCTTTGATCTGAAAACCTCTTAATGTCCTCTGAAATTTCAAAGGTGCACCATCCACTTAATTCCTCTTTTTTTTTACGGGTTCAGTTCCTTCTACCTCCTCCTCAATTGCAAACATGGTTGATGGGTATGAATGTGTGTGTTATCAAATAGTGGTCTCTTTCAAGTTGAAAATTTAAAACATAATATTTTTAGTTAATTAAGATGTTTATTGTTTTATAAAAACAAACAATCTTAATACTTAAGATTTCAGACTTCAGCACCATCTCTTACTTTTTAGATGTAAAATCAGATTTCAGACTTTAGACCTCTTAAAAAACAAACAACACCTAAATGTTTAGGAGAGAGAAATAATATTATATTAAATGTATTGAATATTTTAATAATATAATTAATGTTGTAATCTCTAAAATGGAGAAGCCCTTGGAGTTGAATGTAATATTTTTTGTGAGATATTCATTTTTGATTCTCCATTTTAGAGAAATTTTCGAAAACTGTTGGAGATGTTCTTACCCGGTAAGAGACCGTAAAATGAGTCAAATGATAATCTAAATGGTATATATTCTTTTAGAGGATTATGCAATAGACAAACCTCGTTTATGTGATAAAGATCAAAATCTTTCGTGAAATACTTGTCCGTTTCTTGGCCACTCTCCAACATTTCGGTATCAATTGGACCAAGCATTCCAATCACACGTGCAAGTAAAATCACAAGTGCATCATTCGGAAATAGAACCTGGCAGAACAAAAAAAATTAAATAAAAAACGGAATAAACAAGAAAGGGCATATAGGTAATATAATCATGTTAACTACCACATGTCCTCCTTTGACACTGAATGTCAAACTTCCAATTAACAAAAAACTTGATTACTCCGTTCGTCACAAAATAAGTGTCTACTTTCAAAAGTGAATGCCTACTTTCCAATTTTTACCCTTAATTATGAGATAAACAAAATTCAGTACTCTCCCAATTATTAAGATCATAATTGTCAATTAGTTAATTAAAAAGTGTAATAATTACAAATTTCCAAAACCCAGCCTTTTAACCTTTTTCATTGTTGATATTTATTTTGAAGACGGATGGGATATTTCTTTGGCCCAGTAGAATCCAACTTTCCTAGAGGTCAAAAGTTCAAGCCTCACCAACCAAATGTGAGAAGTGTGTGAGTTTTGCTATATATAAATATTATATACTTAAAAAATGTTGATAAAGAACATACATCACCCGAAGATAGCTCGGCTAAGATGCAACCAAGAGACCAAAGGTCAATCTTTTGGTCATATGGAAGTCCAATGATGACTTCGGGAGCTCTATAAGATCGAGATTGCACGTATAGCGACAAGTTGTCGTTTTGAAAGCAGCTGCTTCCAAGATCGATAATCTTGATCTCACATCTGCTATAGCTTTTGATAAGAATATTCTCGGGCTTCAAATCACAATGAATGATACCCAACTCATGCAAGTACTCCAATGCTTCCAAACATTGCCTTGTTATCACCTGATTTCAAATTTCAAATTTCAAAATTCAAACACTTTCTGAAGATCACAATAATCTTAGTCCCAAAATAAATGTCCACAAGGAACACAGTTTTAGAAATGTGTAATTATTACACTTTTTAATTAACTAAATGACAATTTTACCTTTAATAATAGAGGGAGAAGTGAATTTCTCCATCTCCTAATTAAGGGTAGAATTGGAAAGTAGACATTTACATTTGAAAGTTGACAATTATTTTGGGACAAATTAAAATAGAAAAATGTGGACATTTATTTTGAGCGGAGAGAGTACTAATTTACCGAACCTTTAGCCTGCTCAATGTAAAATAAGTCTCCCCGCCACATTCTTTGTTGTATTTCTGATATTCATACAAGTTAGCACGTAGCAGTTCGCACACAATTATAAGATGTTCCTGCAATATTTCAAGAACCCGATAAGAAAAGTCAATGAAACGGGAATTGTGTTGCTTCAAAATACTACTCCCTCCATCCTGAAATAAATATCCACAATGAAAAAGGCACACGGTTTCATAAACGTGTAATTATTACACCTTTTAACTAACTAACTGACAATTTCACCCTTAATAGATGGAGTAATGAAAAAGGCCCTTACTTTTGTAAGTGGACGCTTATTTTGGGACAGACTAAAATAGAAATGTAGACACTTGTTGGGATGGAGGGAGTATCAAATTCTCACCTGAAAATAGAAATAATCATAAAGGCGTAAAATGTGGCGCTCATCTGCCGGATCAGACGTGTTTACAAACTTCAAAAGCTTGATTTCATCTAAGCTTTGGTCAAAGAAATCTTTATCGTTCTTTATGATCTTCAAACAAACATCAATTCCCATTTGGAGATCATGTGCCTGAACAACTTTACTAAATGCAGCTGAACCAAGATACTCTGTAACACAGTATCGAGACCCGATCACACCGTTTACAACAATGGGTAGATCCTTATTCTCTTCAAAACCCGTCCTACAAATACCATAAAAAGCACATTATTCACTTATTCACAAACATAAGCTAAAAAGAGACTGTGTTGGGGCTGTTTGGCAGTTGCTTAATGATTTGGTACAGAATGATTAAGAGGCTCTTATGATATAGTGCAAAATGAAATGTGGTTGTTTGGTAATTGTTTAGAATGAAATTAGGGCGTTGAATGGTTATAAGAGGCCCAAGATACAAAACCATTAAGAGGGTTTTAGAACCATTAAGAGGCAGACTTTTTTTTTGCCAAACAAGATTTGCCTCTTAGCGATTAAGAGTTTGCCTCTTAATGGAACTACTAAGAGGTAAACAAACAGCCCCAATTACTCGATACCTATCCTTAATTTGGTTTACTAACCGGTTTTTCCTGTGTATAATTCTCAACTCAAATACTTCATATTCATCTTCATTTGCAAACATCAAAAGCTCATCATTTGTGGCATCCGCATCGCCTTCTTTGACTTCAG
>JAWVWS010000838.1:0-25000 GCA_033807775.1 Saussurea involucrata | reverse complement strand
CTTGATGATTCCTTTCTTCCAAAAGCACCCAAAACACTTATGAACCCTATTCTCCTTCTCTCCACAATTTCAGCCGTCAACAACAAATTCAGTATTAGAATGTTCTTTCTAGGGTTTTGTGCCTTTATATACCCTATCCCAAACTTACCAGATAGCCCCTCAACTTCTGTTCTTATTATACTTTCCTTTCAAGTGTTAAAACTAAACCGATTCGGTCACGGTCGTTACATATATATATATATATATATTTAAACACGCGCGACTTTTCCACCCATGTTCGACCATATTTGATTTCTAATTTGAAACTTACACTTTCAACCCCTATAATTAGTTACTAATCTTACTTTATACCTTTTACTTTTTTAATTTTAATTTTACACCTTCATCATATTAACACATATAATCATTTATTAACTAAAATACGTTAAAAATACGTTTTAATTTTAACAAGTTACACCATTGTAATCGTCTCTTCGATACATTCGAAATGAGCCTAATATTGAATATTTTTTGATTTAATTATTTTATTATATATCATTATGATTATGCGATTTTTCCCTTCACTTTAAGTCGCAACCAAAGTCGCGACTTAAAACAAAATCACATATGATTAATAACTAAGTGATATCAGATTGTAAAACAATATCATATATGATCACATATGATTTACTAAAACACAATCACATATGATTAATAACTAAGTGATATCGGATTGTAAAACAAGATATGATCACACATGATTTAATTACTAAAACAAAATCACATATGATTAATAACTAAGTGACATCAGATTGTAAAACAAGATCATATATGATCACATATGATTTACCAAAACAAAATCACATATGATTAATAATTAAGTGACATCAGATTGTAAATAAGATCATATATGATTAACAACTAGTGATATAAGATAACAGTCTTATAGATCACATATGATTTACCAACTAAAATAAAATCACATATGATTAATAACTAAGTGATATCAGAATGTAAAAAAATATCATATATGATTAATAACTAGTGATATCAGATAACAGTCTTATAGATTACATATGATTTACTATTGTTTCCTAATCATATATGATTTGATAGGTGTTCCTAACAAAAATCTCATCAAAACTATAAGGGTATGAATTATAAATATTAAAAAAAATTATGTAGTATATATGATATATAATAAAATAATTAAATCAAAAAATATTTAATATTAGGCTCATTTCGAAGGTATCGAAAAGACGATTACAATGATGTAACTTGTTAAAATTAAAACGTATTTTTTTTAAACATATTTTAGTTAATAAACGATTATATGTGTTAATATGATAAATGTGTAAAATTAAAATTAGAAAAATAAAAGGTATAAAGTAAAGTAAGTAACTAATTATAGGGGTTGAAAGTGTAAATTTCAAATTAAAAATATTGAATGTGGCGCACCTGGGTGGAAAGGAAAGCTACCGAGAATTTGTGATTAATTAGTGGTTGAGAATGCTCCCCGCGTTCTCGTAAATAGGTAAGCTCCTCGTTTGAACCCACCTCTCTCTCTCTCTCTCTATATATATATATATGGTACAAATCAAATACAAACCATGTATTTGTTACACCCTTTACAAACCACAGTCTGCATATGTGCAGACTGGTTCTGCATATATGCATTGTCCCATATGAATGTATGTCCATTATATGTATATTCTTGCACGTATTCATATGATGGACAATAATGGACAATGCATATAATGCACGTATTATATGTATATTCTTGCAAGAATATACATATAATGGACATACATTCATATGGGACAATGCATATATGCAGAACCAGTCTGCACATATGCAGACTGTGGTTTATAAGGGGTGCAACAAATGCAAAGTTTGCATTTTACGGAGCCTATATATATATATATATATGGGTTAAATCATGTGAGAACCAGAAATAGGTTGAGAGCCGTGAGAACCGATCTAAGCCGTCATTTGGTTTTGATCATATGGTTTTAAAAACATAAAAATTCATTCATAGGTTCTCATGGTTCTCAACCTATTTTTGCTTATAATAATGTCCATAGATTAAAATCAATTAACGGCTTAGATTGGTTTTCACGGTTCTCAACCTATTTTTTGGTTTTCAGTAAGTCATGTATATGGTTTACCAATATTTCGGTTTTCATCCCTAGACTTTTAAAATTACACTTACACCCAGTGATCTTGTGATTTCCATTTCATTAAGAATTTTGTCCCTAGCCCTAACGGGCATTAAGTTGTTCCTTTTAATGGCATGGTGTGTCCCTCGTTGAGGACATTTGGGTCATGTGCCCTTTTCTTTATAAATTCTTTATTATTGCACAAATGTGTGAAACATATGTACAAATGTGTATAACATTTAAAATAGACAAGTCTAAACCCATCGTCACCCTCCTTTTCAACACACATGCTACCTTTTTTTCTTCTTCTTTCTTTCTTCTCTCTCCATAATCATTACAACAATTTTTGTTAATCATCAACACAATCAAATCCATATTGTACCCGATCTAAGCAATATCATGCCTTGACTATTCCATGCCTCTACTTCCATAATTTTCTTTAGCTTTCCCGAAGCATCGATAACATCCATCCACTCATTAGGAAGGGGTTTAGACATGCATACTTCACATATTCTTTTGATATCAGTGATGCTTCTAAGTTGATTGATTGAAGCAAACCCTGGATTGGTTAAAACCCAAATTGAACTGGTTGAAGCAAAATCCAGATTCAGTTGATTGAAGATTTAATGCTCGTTGTTCTTAGTCCTAAATATACATGCTAGAGGATCTTAGGTTGTTTCATCAATTTGTCAATGAATTGGTATAACAATAGAGGTTTTTACATCTAGTTGAATCTCATTATCAATTGGGTCAAAAGTTCAATCATTGGTAGTTTTTTTTTTGCTTGGTTTATTCAAGATTCTCACCCCTAATCAATAACAAAAACAAATAGCTTCATTTGGGACAATTTTGAGATTTGATCACAACACAACAATGGTTTCTTACCTACTATTGATGTTGTGATAGCAATCCTTAACTCATCGTTCCTTAATCTTGAAGACTCCATTAACCACAAACTTGAACAAAAATGATAAAAGATCCATGTTACAAGAAGATAGGTTTGAAGAAAGGCCATTGGACGCACCAGGAAGATCAAACCCTTATCGATTATATTAACCTCCATGAGTAGCCCTAGAGATTAGAAAAAAGGAACTATAGCTGGAAAAAAATATAGGAAGAAGAAAGAAAAAAGAGATACAGAATAAAAGTATATGGTGTACATACGATCAGACAAAGGAGTTAGCAAGAAGAAAGGGAAAGAAATACATAAAATGACCAAAATGGTTTCACATGACTAGCCCTCGAGGGCGTGTAACAGAAAAGCTTTTCGCACGTTAGGGCTAGGGAAGAAGTTCATAATGAAATACAAATTACAAGATTACTTGTGTAATTTCAAACTGTAGGTATTAGAACTAAAGTTTTGATAAACCATGGGACTATTTTTGTAATTTACTCTGCTTTTAATTATATATCAAGAGAAAAGATGCACGCTTTACTCAATTATTGGGCATCCAAAATTCTCCTTCTGTCAAGGTTCAAAACGTGTGGATGACCGTTGAATCCAATTAATTCATGTTAGATTCTCAATACATTCAGGGTGCGTTTGATACACTGGACAGGACAGAACAGAACATGGTCCATTGTCCCACGTTGGCAGGACCTTATTGTGGAACAGACTGGAACAATGTGGAATAAACTGGAACATGCCTGTTCCACCCCCACCCCATGGAACGAAGATGGAACAGACTTATGTTTTACCAATATAACCTTAAAATAAAATCTAATTCTCTTCTAAAACATTAAATAAACCTTCTATTTCATATTTTATTCATTCTTTAAATTTAGCAAGGGTAAATTGGTCAATGTTATTTGTTCTGTTCTATTCAGTTTTGTCTTACCAAACGTGGAACAACTGTTCTGTCCGGTTTTGTTCTGTCCCACCTTGTCCTGTCTGCGTATCAAACGCACCCTCATTGTACATTATTATATTTCTATTTTTTATTTTGTATTTATATCAAAGTCAATAACTATTGATTAGTGTCGGGCTTTCCTTGCTTATTTAAAACAACTTATGCTTATTTTTAAAAGTGCTTATCAACTTATGTCATGCTAAAAATGAGTTAGGGGTAAAAATGTAATTTGGACAAATAAATTATAAGCACTTTCAAATAAGTTAGAATGAATTAACTTATGAAAAACAACTTATTTGTGGTGGAGAAAAGTCATAAGCACTTTTCTTTTTTTCCAATCCAAACACTAAAAATAGCTTATTTGCGGTGAAGAAAAGCAATAAGCAAATAAGTCAAAAAAATAAGCAATCCCAAACACCCCCAATTATCGTTATATTTCTTCGATAACATTAATTATGTTAATTAAATATTTAACGTAAATTATGAAAGATGACTCAGATAATTAACACATTTTTCTTGTCATTTTTTTGAAATTGACTATTTACGTCAACCAATTTGATGAAACTTATAGTTTTGATTTTCATATTCGTTTCATTAATATGATTTAAAATACGATTAAAGAAATAAGTCAGTTGAAAGATTCTATCATTTCATATTAATGATATAATTCAATAAAATAATCAGATTGTTAAAAATAATACGACTCTCATAACAGTGATAAAGAGAACAAAATTGCTTAAGCAAATATAACGAGTTCATTATATTTTATCAATAATTATATTCGAATTTTATGTTGGGAAATTAACTAAAATATCCTAAGTTTGACCCCTTCTTACCAAAATACCCTAAATCTCTACCGGTCTACCAAAATGCCCTAAATTTTCGCGGTGGGCCCCGCGATCGCGGGCCCAGCCCACGTGTCACCCAGGTTTGGGCAAAATGTCCCGCGGAACCCCCAACTATGGCCGCGGTGACAAGTTTGGTCCCTGCCCGCGGTGACGATTTTGGCCTATCGCGGGCCCATCACGGGGAACCACCGTGGGTCAGGCCGAAAC
Source organism: Saussurea involucrata (assembly GCA_033807775.1). Classification (NCBI taxonomy): domain Eukaryota; kingdom Viridiplantae; phylum Streptophyta; class Magnoliopsida; order Asterales; family Asteraceae; genus Saussurea; species Saussurea involucrata. Next base: position 19,957 of record JAWVWS010000838.1, on the reverse strand, counting down.
TTTGTGACACGTGGGTGTGGGCCCGCGATCGCACGGGCCCACCGTGGAAATTTAGAGCATTTTGGTAAACCGGTAGAGATTTAGGGTATTTTGGTAAGAAATGGTCAAACTTAGGGTATTTTAATTAATTTCCCTTTTATGTTGAACATGTTATTTTTTTACATTAGACTTTAAACCATATCATATTGAGATACACAATTTTATGATTTTGACACTTCACATTAGTTTCATGATACAAAAACGTTTAAATAAAGATGAGTGGAAGAAGGAAACCTCCATCACCAATCTCTAATAATTAAAAGAAAAACCAATACTATATATTTTGTGAAAAAATACTTTATATTGATTACATAGTAAGTATTATTTATGTTTATTTTGGAATTAAAAAAACTATTTTTGCTTTAAAAAACAGAAGCTTAATCATTTGAGAACATTAAAATTTGTGAGATTTGTCAGAATTTTTATCTTAAAATATTGTGTACATATTTTCTAATATATTGATGAGCATATATTTGTTTTACATTGTGTTGCTTCATATGTATTCGGTTCACAGTATGAAATTTTTTTATGTGTAATTTTCGTTTCACAAATAGGCTAAAAGTTTACATTGTGAAATAAATACATGTGAACCAAATATATTATGAAACAAATATACGTTAATAAATATTGTAAATGCTAGTCATGGATGGAAAAAAAATAATATAAAACAACTATGTGACATTTTTTTACGAGAGCAAACCGAAGAAGACGGATATCTTTGACATGATTGTAACTTAGGCTTAATTTTTGGTTTCTGATAGAAGTAACAAGTTTAAAGTTGACTGAGTGAGTGAGTTGGCTTCATAACCCTATCTCGGCTATTTTCTGTTTGTAATTGTTTGCTCTACCTTCTTGCTGGTTTTTGATAAATATCGTTGCTATTAAAAAAAAAGCCCCATATACTTGCAAATAATACGTTTAAATACAGGGAAAAACTATTTTTGAAAACATGAAAAATCTCTATTAATAAAAAATTTAAATAATAAACTATTAAATAGGCATTTTTAATAAATCTAAACCGCTAAACTTATCATTTAAAAATATGTTTTTCAAACTTACAACTGAATGAAAGTAATTTTCCTTTTATATAAAATTTACTTTTAGGTGCCGTTTATTAAGAGTCATTAGTTTCACTTAACTTGTCGGGTAGCATCTCGGTAATCAAAATAGAATGTGATAAGTGCTTTTAAGGTTTTACCCGATAAGCGTTTAACGGGTAAGAATCTTCTTAACTTACCAAGTAAATTTTTTGTCCTTGTTAGTTGTTATGTCCTCTTACCAAGTAAGATTTTCAGTTTTTGTCATGTTTTCTGGTAAGTAAGTAACACCCGAGGGCTTACCCAATAAAAGTTTGGTAAAACAGCCCTTAGGGTGCTTTTGGTAAAACAGCCCTTAGGGTGCTTTTGGTACACTGGACAGGACATGATATAACAGAACAAAGATCACTGTCTCATGTTTGGTAGAACTTTTATGTGGAACAGAGTGGAACAAGCTGGAACAGGCCTGTTCCACCCCCACCCCATGGAACAAGCTGGAACAGACTTATGTTTTTCCAGTATAACCTCAAAATAATCTATTATGTTCTATCATGTCTGCGTACCAAACGCACCCTTAAAGTATACAATATTTTTTGTATTTTAATTGTTTTAGAGCACATTTTATTTTTATTTTTATTTTAAGTAAGACCCTAATTAAATTTATCTACTAATAATAGTTATATATTTATGGTGGTGACGAGTTCTTTAAGCTTTCAAAAATATATACTAAATAATTACGTAATTGTTTGTTAGAGTTGGTTTATATTACGTAATTAGTTAAAGAATAAATATCTCAAAATATTAGTATAAAAAGTGGACGGAAAAGTTAATGAAGGAAATAGCGAAAAGGTAGGACCAGAAAAAGTCAATACGGCTGCGTTGAATGAGCGTCGAATTCCGGCTTCTCGTCACCACCGATCCATTGCCGCCACGCCTTCCACCGTCCATACTTTTTTACGTAGCAATATACAAACATCACCAATCAGATTCTTTTTACCCAAATGGCCAATGCTTTAGAACCATCTTATTTGCGAATTAAATTTAGGGGCTTTTATATATTATTATCCATATGAAATAGAGATGACCATTTCGGCCCGGCCTGGCCCGGGACCGGGAACGTTTATGGCCCGCCCGGATTACGACCCGTCGGTTACAACCAGTTCATGATTTGGAGCGATTCGTCAGTCCGGTCCGGCCCGGTTACACGGTCCGACTTTTCAAAAAACACTAGCCATTATATTACCGTTGGGAACGGTAATATGACCGTTTTTTTCACATTTGACCCATTTTGTTGTCTTCTAAGCCCCTATAAACACTATAAATAAGTTATTTGGTGTATGAGGTAAGATACCAAGTTACAAAACGCAAAAAAAACGTTCACAATTCTTGATTTTTCGCTATCTCGTATTCATTTTTCACAAGTTCTCAATCTCTGAGTTCTTCCATCTTTCGCTCAAAATGGCCGGTGATGCATCAAACGAACAAATTAGAGAAGTTCTTGCCGAGCACGGATGAAAGTCCCCGAAGTTTGGAATGCATATAATATGGTGGTTCTCAATAACGGGAGCAAAAAGGCACAATGCAAATTGTGTGAAACTCTCTGTACGATTTTTGAAACTCGGCGTTAAAGCAGCACACCGAAAGAACGTGTCCGGGGTTGAAGTCAGGAGGTGATTCAAGTCAAACAATACTTGACAATCAAGGTCAAATATGGTCGTACGATGTCATGTTGACGTGGGAAATGACAACTAAATGTGTCATTCAAATGGGATTGCCGTTTGGACATTTCAAAAATTCTTACATGATGAAAATGTTTCATAAAATGTTTACAACCTCGCTACAAACCGGTAAGTCATCAAACTCTTAGACGTGAGGCACTACAAATGTGGAAAATGGCTAAAAATGAAATGCGGGACATGCTCTCAAATACCTAACAATGTTTCTTTAACTTGTGATGTGTGGAGCGCACCACACGGATTGCAAATTTCTTATATATATGTATAACGGCACATTGGATGGACGCGTGACAATTACTCAAACGTGTAATCATGTTTGAACCGTTTGGTGCGCCACATTCGGGTGAATGCCAATTTTCAGATATTACAAAAGCTCATTTCCTTATAATTTAACAAATAAAATTGTTAGCATTTCATTTGATAACAAATAAAATCGTTAGCATTTCTTATAATTTGTGAATGCCTGGTTTAGACCGGGCCCAGCTACCCGAAACCAGTTATACATAAGCTATACTGGGCCACCCCATATTGAGCTCGGCCCGGCCCGGCCCGGGCCTGGACCGGTTTCTTTAGGCCCGGTTATGGCCGACACTGTTTAGGCCCGGGACCGAAATTTGGCCATCTCTAATATGAAATAAGATGAATTAATAAGTAAATATATACATTCATATTAGGGTTGTTTACTTATACATGATTAGCCAAATACTCTAGATCTTATGGCTTAGGGGTTGTTTTTTTGGAAAATATGGGTTATGGTTAATATTACTTGGATAAAATTTTGGATCATGACTAAAGAATTATTGTCCAAATATTATATTTTGGCCCTCCTATGCCTGGACTTGCATGAAATCAGTATTTGGATCATTCAGATTTTTCATATACGAAATAAGGCATAGATAACGTGTATATATATGTTCACTAGGTCACGTATTATGTATTTATATGATAGATCGACGGTTACGGGATGTTAAACAATAATAGTCATTAATGAATAAAATCGAGGAGTAGTTACAATCGAATCACAGTTCCAGACCCGAAGTCTGAGATCAAGTCTGAACTCTGACTCTGACTCTGAAGGGTCAATTTTTTGAATACAAACGTTCAAAAATATAACTTAGTCAAGTTTCCTAAGTATGTATCACAAGTCTAGACTCAAAGTCCAGATCTCCAACTCCACAGCCTAGAGTTATGGACTTAAGGGTCGTTTACCAAACGCTTACTAGGATAAGTACTTACCAAGTCACATTACCTTACGGATGAATATGGCAAGGACCAAGAATCTCACCCGGTAAAAGCTGAGGCAAGGACCGAGAGTCTTACCTGGGTAAGTGATTGTGAAGACTCTTACCACGGTTAGCGCTTACCGAAAAAATTGTTGCATACGATATCGTTTTGGTGGAGTAAAATCTTACCCGATAAGTAAGTGATAGCGTTAATTTTACCGGTAAGCGCTTACCCGGATAAGCGTTTGGTAAACGGCCCCTTAGTCAAAATTCTTAAGTCTGGAAAATCACAAGTTTAGACTCAAAGTCCAGATCTTAAACTCCATGGTCCAGAGGGGCTCTGTCCCGTAAAACCCCCTTGAGATTTTCATCAAGTTCGACTTAAAGACCACCACTAAGGGGCTCTGTCCCCTAGAACCCCGCTAGGGGGAGCGACCCCCTTGACCTCCGGTTTATGGCGATGGGGGAAACATTTGTGAATGTGCACTCCACACCTTTTGACGTACTTATGTTTGCCTTATCACTTTAATCAAGCTCAAGTAAATCACAATTACACCAAAATGTTTGGTGAAACTAAAACCACCAACATATGGACTGTATAGCTTATTCATTAAGAGCATCACCAATGAGAGGTTTTTATTGGCAAAAAGTGTAGCGTCTTTGTAAAAACTAGCACTAGAGAAGAGAGTTCTTATAAGAAGCTCACATCCTTTGAGTTTTTGTATAAGAACCTTGGTTCTTTTTTTGAACTTGGTGTGAAATGATATTTTTTTAGTTTTTAAAATTAAATATTTGATATTTGTTATAAACAATTATCGGTGTTGACAAAATACATGAGACCACAAAAGAGGTTATTATAAGAAGTAGCATGTAACTTTTCTTATACAAGTTGTTAATTTGATGAGATGGCAAGAAAAAAATATAAACAATAGGTTCATTTTAGAGAGGCAACATAAAATTCATTACTTAAAAAAGAGGTTTTAAAAGTTAGTTATCAAGAACGTCTATTCCACCAAATTTGATCAAGAACCGACCAATTACAATTAAACATTGGATGAATACTTTCCAAATAAGTCTAGATTTGTTTTGTTTTGTTTTGTTTTAAGGAAAAATTTTAATATAATTTTATAAAAATGTTTTGAATCACATTTAAACAACACCAGGATTAAACGTGATGAAGTTTAGCTCCAAAGTGTTACTTAAATAAGTGAAATACGCAACACATCATTTCATTTCATTTCATTTCATTTCATTCCATTTCTAGTTTTACGGAATAATTACCGTATTTTATATAAATGCAAAGAATTATAAATACACAAATAATACAACCATTTGTTGTGGTTTTATCATATTATTAAGAAAAATAATTAAATGGGGATGAAAATGTATGCCATAACCATTATTTATGGAAATTTCACTCAGTAAGAGCTCGTTATTCACAGTTGCCACCACTTTCGATTCTCCATTTGCTTCGCAAGTTGCTCTGCCATTGATGCGAAGTTCTCCGACCCACTTGCCAATTCTTCCGAGTTTTCTTTTAGTTTCTGTCAGAACAACCACATCTATATTGTCAGGATCAACAACTTTTATAATCCGCTAATTTCCAATTTTACCCTTAATTACGAAGAAATGATAATTGGATTGACAAATCAATTCCTGGATTTGCAATCACCACCACCTCCAGCCACTGAGATAACTAATGGTGGTCAAATCATTAGCTTTAAGTTGCCCACAATTGACATATACACGACTAGTCTCGGTTGTTAATGCTTAGCTTTATTATTGCTCATAAAACATATTCCATCATTCACATAATGACCATACATAATACAATTTGATTTTATATATATACATATATAATAATTTTCATTTTGTGGATCCCGTTTATCTGATACTAGAACGTCGTCCAATTTATTCGATCGACATAAGGAAACACAAAGATGGCCCCCATAAAACTAAGAATCAAGAAAATATCTATATATATATATATAAAAACAAAAACCAAACCAGACAATCCAGTACATCCCACCCAAGGGTAAGGCTCCGGAGTAGGATATACACAGACTTCACCTCTGTCTCAAGAGACAAGGGTTGTTTCTGACTTCTGAGCAAGTAAAACAAATAGAAAGCACAAATGAAATCCCAAGATTAACGGGGATTTTTTTTTATTTTTTAAGATAGGATTATATTTACCAAAACAAATAAAGCCGGTATATCCCACCCGCAGATAGGATTATAAAGGAATGCAAAAATTATATAAAATAAATGACGGCTAATTTTTTTTTTATTTTTTTTTGGGGGGGGGGGGGGGGGGGGGTTGTCCAATACCTCAAGTTTCATTTGGCGTTCGAGAAGCTTGTCTTTTGCTTCTAGAGCTACGGCCGCTGTATCCTAAATGATCAACATCCAAACAGGGTTACAGAATAAAATGAACCGTTAATTCTTGAGTAATAAAATGATTTAACCAAGTAAAGTTACCCCAGTCGCATTCTTTCGATATTTGGCCTTGATTTCCTCTGCTGTCCTAGCTTTTGGTTCTGTTACGGTGGAGCCACCTTCAAGTAATCTATCCCTCTCTGTTTGCTTGTCTATATGATACAACAGAAATGGTTAGTGTATGCAAAATCCAAATTTATCTTCTGCAAAAGAATTCAAAGGCGTAGTATACTTGTCTCAATCTGGCTCTGAGTCTGAGACTGAGTCTGAGGTGATTTCGTAGGGGACTTGGGTTCGACCTCAATTTTTTCTACAACTGAAAAAAAAAGTTACAATATTAAAAAACAAATAAAGAAAAGGAATGAAATGAAATGATGGAGGGAAAGGTGAAAGAAAATTGTGGAACCTAATTTGATTGGCTCATCAACGTTATCTCTCAATGTAGAACCTGATTTCATTGGTTCATCAAAGTCATCTCCTAAATCTAAATCTGAAACTGAAAATGGTGTCCTAGAAAACAAGGCTTCTAGCTTAGGAACAAGAACGTCTCGAGTTTCTTCAATATTTGCGTTCTCATTTTCTTTTTCTCGTTTTATGTTCTTGATAATACCACCAAGTAATCCAGTTGGTGCAGCCTGTAGCAAGAAAAGACGAATAAGTTGGGGTGTTCTAGGAAGCGAAAAGAAAAATCTAGAAATCACATAGTGGAACCTGTTTGCTCTTCTGGCTTAGAGAGAATTTAAGAGCAGCCTCTTCAGCTTCTGCAACGACTTTATCATGAAGGCGTGGTAGAGCCTCGGGGATCCTAAGTGCCAAAAGCCAAGTATCAGTAGGTGTGTGTGTGTGTGTGTGTGTGTGAGAGAGAGAGAGAGAGAGAGACCTGAAGTCATTTTCAGAGGTGAAAAGAGATATAATAGCAAGTTCACACCCACACACCTAACAGAGAATTAAAACATCAGATTTTACCAAAATTAAAATATTTGAAGATAGAAACAATAGCAATTTGGTGGCTTGGTGATAAAGCCTACATCTTTGCAAGAGGTACAGGATTTAAAAGTTACTCCCTCCGTCCCAAAATAGATGCCCACAATAAAAAGGGAGAGGGTTTTAGAAATGTGTAATTATTACATTTTTTATCAACTAAATGACAATTTTACCCTTACGGAATAGAGAGTAATGAATTTCTCTATCTCATAATTAATGACAGATTGGAATGTATCCACTTAGGACACTTATTATGGTACAAACTAAAACAGAAATGTGGACACTTTTTCTTGGACGCTGGGAATATATGCACAAAGCAATGGAGACAATTAAACAAGAACATCGAACACAGATGATAACAATCAGAGGATAGAGATAAGAAAAAAAAACTAACCATTGTTATATGCCCATTACCAGAACTCATTGTGTTCTCCATGTTAGTAATGAAGTTCCATCTAAGAATCGACATTATAGAAGTTTCTGCCAGCACTTTGAGATCTGGCAAGGACCTGCATCAAGATAAGTTCATGACGCAGCCACAGGCTTCTGTACATCGTATAAAAAAGTTTAAAAAAAAATATTTCACCTGATCTCAACAACTCCATTCGAATATACTAAAACCACTCCAGACTCCAGTTCATTTTTCTTGAAGATCGTAGTCCAGCAACATTGTTTCTCTAAATCAACTTTGCAGATGAAGTCTGGCTCCTCCTGATAGGCTATTATATATTAACACAATGAAGCAACCTAAATGAAAAACCTGAAGATGACATAAAACCATGTGCATACCTGAATTAGAGACTTGGTTGAGTATAAAAGCAGTGAATCCTCACAACAAACTAAGATGAGCGAGTCTACAAAATTCTTCCACAATTCAATGCCTTTTTCACTCGAGATATTTTCTTTAGCTTCAGCTGAATCACTGTCTGACTCGGTATGGGACTGCAAAGGCTCCTTTCCATCCGTGGAATCCTGGGATGAGTTAACAGTATTCTGTACAGACAATTCTGGGACAGAAAACTTTTCCTCTGCATGCAAACACGTTCAAAAATGTTTAAACACAAAAAGTAAATAAATGACCTAATAACATTTCTTAGGGGGCTTTTGGTTCGAAGAATGTTTTTGGATGAAATGGAATCTGTCAAAGGAATTTGACTTTGAAGGAATTGGAATGAAATGTTATCAGGTTTGACCATCTGTTTGGTTGACAGACATTGGAATGAAATTTGTTAAAAGAATTAGAATCTGTCTGTTTGGTTCACATAATGTAGCTTTGAAATTGGAATGAAATATAGGTAAATGACCAAAATACCCTTTTTTGAAAATTTAGAAACTGAAATCCAACTATTGTGGTTCGGATCGGTGGTGGTCGGCGGTGGTCGGGGGTGGTTCAGATTGGTGGTGGTTGCCGATGGTTCAGATCGATGGTGGTCAATGGTGGTTCATATTGGTGGTGGTTGTCGGTGGTTTAGAAAGGTGGTGGTCGCCGGTGGTTCAGATTGGTGGTGGTCGCCGGTGGTTCAGATCTGTGGTGGTCACCGGTGGTTCAGATCGGTGGGGATAAGTTTGTCTTTTCGAGAAAATGGGATGGAATGGAATTGAATTCCTTCTCAAATGTGACGGAATGATCAAATCCATGAATGGTGGAATGTGTGGAATTCAATTCCATTCCGTCGATAAACCAAACGCCTCAACGGAATTTGGTCAATGGAATTGATCATTCTACATCCTTCGAATTCCGTCGGAATCCTGCGAACCAAACGCCCCCCTTAGTGTAAGGAATGCAACTTGCCTAAAAGGTATAAAGAGATTGCAGCTGACTCCTTCGGGTTTACTGACCGAGAGTAGATCTTGTTACCACTACTGCTATCCACAAGGATGATTTGTGCGTCTTTGGTCAATATGAAAGCCACTTCATTTGGTGGATCACTTGGAGATGTGTTTCCAGATTGCTCAGGATCATCAGTATCAATTTGTAAATATGTTTTCATGGCCAGAGAAACGACCGGAGAACTAGAGCTGACTAATGAATCTGTAACAAACACTACTGATGATGATTTAACATCTAGTACAGCAGCCTAATATGCAAAAAATGAGTTAGTAATGATGCTTTGAAGCTTTGAATTTAAAAAAAAAATCTAACACTATTGTTATGATGCTTACCTTACCACATTCATATCCAACAACAATTCTAGATCCAGAAAATGTGTATTGTAGGGTTCGCACAGGAGAATTTAGAAGAGAAAATACGGCTGTTGATTGCCATCCGTTCCCATGGTGCAAATCAATTTCTGTAAAACATATGCAGTTTATACTAAAATAAATAAAGAAAAGATGAATGAAATAAAATAAAGTACGAATGCAACTGTAACAAAAGGCACCTTCACGGTTGGTTTCTGTCACAAGGTGCACAGTTTTTTCTTCAGATTCTCCAACTAGCTTAAGTAGATGAACCTGTACATACCACACATACTAAACATTTATCGAGTAAAAGCTACATATAGGCAGGCATTAATTATCTACAAATAGTTAATAATACTTCCTTCAGCTCATAAAATTTGCAACAAGTTACTTTTCTGGTAAGTTTCCAAGTCGGAATTACCTATTTTTCATCATCATCATTACAAATAAATGATTGTAGTAATTTGGGCCCACAAGTTTTGTTTTAGATATTTGAAAGTAGTCAAATAAAAATAAGTCTCAAATGAAATGTTGCAGTTTCATGGATCAGAAGTAATTTCAAGAAAAAAGTCTGTACCAGACCACAATCATTGCCGACAGCTAAGCTTGACGTAGTAGAGTTAAAATCCAAGGCTGATATCGGTGCACTTACACCAGGAACTTCGGTACCTTCCACCTAGGCACATATGTTAAGCTCCAATCATGAAGTTACTGCCTTTCATTTTTAATCAGACCCTAATTGAAAAGATGAATGATTTACGACATTCAATTAAACTAGTTTGTATAGATTTCATAGCACTAACCTGGAAAGTTAGAACAAAAATTTGTGAGAAAACTGGAAATGTGGCATCCCATATTCGCATGGAGCCATCTTGATACCCTGCAATATATATTCTCTCAACTCCAATATTTTCATCCGAGGATAGTTGACTGGGAAAGCCACCACTCACAGGCCACTTTGCACTTCCTGTGGTCGTAGGAGATGCTACTTGACGTTTTGCGGCCAAAACTGTCTTCAAACATGAAAATGGACATAGAGAGAAACTTAGTGGCGTTTGTTTTTTAAGAAGTGCTGAAGTCTGAAATCTTATTTCACTTCTGATTGATAAGAGGTAGTGCTGAAATCTGAAATCTGAATCAACAAGACTGGTTGTTTTTGTAGATTGATAAATGTCTGAATTTCTTTAAATTATCTATTTGGCCCATTAGAATATTATAGTGTTGAATTTATATATAAATTTATACAATTTCACATATTTATGCATCATCATTACGGAATTTACATCTAAATTATAAAATTAGCACTCATTTGAATGAATACGTTTAATCGATAATAATATATTTAAAATATATAAATTTAAATTTGAAAGTCACCTAATTATAGTAAACTGGGTTATATTATAGTCCAAGTGAATCGATTGAGAGAAATGATCTATCAAGGTTAATTCATTGAGAACAATAATTAAGAGGTTGGTTTACCTCTTACCAGATAAGAGGACAATAAGACATAAGTGGGTCTGAAAATTTGGAAAAAACAAACAGTCTGAATGGCCCTACCTCTTAACAAATCAGACATAAGAGGCTAATAAGAACTTTTTTTCTAAAAAACAAACAAGGCCCTAGGACATGCAATAAAAGAAAGACTATAATCAGCAAGATGAGGCTAGCAAGTACTTACAACCTCCTTTAGAACTCTTTTTAAATCCCCATCGTTGTGTACCGAACAGAGCTTCGCGATAGTCATATAAGGTTCAACCGTCGGTAAAGTTACAGGGTATTGAACTGCATTTATGGCATGCTTCTCTGGAGCAGATATTAATCCAGATAAGCAATCATCATCATAGACATGCAATTGACCTGGGTTGGTCAACACAAAAAGTGTAGTGTAACTACTCTCGGCTGCACCAGCACCGGGGACCAATACTATGTCCGCATAAGGACCATTAAGCGTAAGATCTGAGCGCTTAATACACTTCAAAGCTTCTAGTCCAGATGACAAATCAAGATTCAAGATCTGCAAAAGGCAGATGATTAAGTTATACAACCTTTGGTAACAGTTGATGGCATAGAATCAAACAGGAAACTGCATAGGCTAATTTTCTGCATTTTGGTTTGGAAAGCTACTCCTAGCATTAATATTTGGATAACCGGAAATTCTATTTGCATACACCAACTGTTCAGTGTAAGTTTAAACTTAATTGAAGTCTGATTAAGTGCTACAAAGGATTCAAAAAAAACTTCTTGGGAAACTTGTTAGACTAGCAGACTAGCTTTCATTCACCCATGGTTTTCTATTTCAGATATTTACGAAGAAAAAAGAACAGGAATTAAAAATAGTTTTTGAATTAAAATTTAGCATACATACATATATATATATAGAGAGAGAGAGAGTGGAAGGATCATGCGAGAAGGTGAGAAGTCTCAATATCATATATGATTACACTTCTTTGGGTGTGTTTAATCATATATGATTACACTTCTTTGGGTGTGTTTATTGTAAGCGATATTGGATTAATCATGTCTTGATTAAGATCTTTTCCTATTATGTAGGAGTTTCCTTTTTTTTTTGAGTTTCCTTATCATGTGATTTCTTAGTTTTAGTCTGATTCTAATCCTAGTTTTAGTCTGATTCTAAGTTTCCTTTTCTAGGTGTTAGCTTGGCTACTAATAGGGTTCCTTGTATTATGTTTTTTCATAAGTGTGAAATACAACTAAGGTTTCAACTACTATAATTCTCTCAAAGCTTTTATTTATTCATATATGATTAAGCGTCTATGTGTTGTCAACGCCACATGTGTTTAATCATATATGATTAAGCTTGTGTATCATGCATGTAATCATATATGATATTGAAACTTCTCGCCTTCTCGCAAAATGTTTAACTTCTCGTCTGAACCTGACCCTATATATATTTATATATATTTAAAATCAACTGAATTAAGATAGAAAGTTTCAAAAGTGGGGACATTATTGACAATCTATATATTGGTTGGAGCAAGTGGAAAGAAGATCAGAGTTCTATATGATGATTGGATACCAATGCTGTTGTACACAAATACCATCACCATATTTTACAAGAGAAAAAATGCCATTGCCTTATAAAGAAACACTATTACAAAATTTGGGCAACAGAGGATTAAAAATGACAAAGATGCCATAGAGAAGAAGCATATCTAGATGACAAAATAAGATCTAATAAAGACGAAAGAAGAGCATAAAGCTCGTTTAGATATGTTCATCGAGCAAATGTCAGATGATACTAGATGTACTAAAAGACACAAACCAATATTGAAGACAATGATTAAGAAACTTAAAAGTTATAGCTGGGTTGGGTATAATAATAATAATAATACAATTGACAGATAAGATAATAAGTGACATGGCTTTAAAAGATACCGTTAGGACTTCCTCGGATCCAATATCATCACCTCCATATACAAAAAGTTGACCTAAATTGCCATTATGTGCACTGTTTGCAGACCAATGCAGAACAATGACTGGGAGTCTTTTGTCACCTGAAGAAAATCTCAACTTAATGGCATTATTAGATGATTTATTTGCTTTTTGATCTTTGATAGAGATTGCAGTTGATAAATTCCATAACAGAATATCTCCATCTACATAACCAACAGAAAGCATTGACCCGTCAGAAGAAACCCAACAGAGAGCACTTATCTCCTTCTCTGCCTGCTCATCATCTGATTTATTACTGAGACTCTCACGTCTAACATCACCTGTAGAACGAATAATTATTTCATCCTTCAGTTGGAGATCTTTATAGGCTCTGACCAGGACAGACTTATCTTCAGAAACATCCCATAATATTATCACTCCATTCTGATATGCAATCAGCACTCTGCAGATGAATCATAAAGGAAGACATTAGGTTACGACTTGCACCAATAAACCAAATAGGAAAGGTTGAAAATTTGCCATGCCTCTTGCCGGAGGTACAAGGTTGGGCAATCAGGCCAACAACGGACTGCTGATCAGGTATTTCAATCCCAGCTTCATCTGCCAAATGACAATAAAGATAAAAGATTTGGTAAGAAAATACCGCTAGAGTCTGCAGTATTTTCTTCCCCCACCCCCCCCCCCCACCCCACCCCACGCCACCCCCATTACACCCAGATTAATAAGAAAAAAGTCTGCTGTGCACGGAAAAGAATAAGACAAATTCTGGATATCCTGCTGAAAACTCTGCCTACGAAAATTGATAAGATTTGATGCAACAGAGAAGTGACTTCTAACAGAGGATATTTATGGTGTAAAAACAGAAGATGAGGAAGTCCCAAACAAAGTAGTAAAAATATATCAAGGTTACCAACTATCAATTAGAAGCAGTCGGCATTACCAGCCATGAGCTCAGGAGGAATCTGGTAGGGCATGTGTTGGATATTCCCTTCTTCAATGTCATACTTCAACACGGACAAATACCCATACTCATCTCCAACATACCTGTTTGCAATAGTCAACTAGTAATCAATCTTTAAACCATGCACCAAGCTATAACCTTGGGATGATCCCATGCAGTAGATTGGAACGTAAGGGGCCGTTTGGTTCGCGGAATTCGAAGGAATTTGATGGAATTGGAATGACAAATTCCTTTTACCAAATTCCAATTCCTTTGTTTGGTTCAATTCTTGAAATGGATGGAATCAATGAATTCATCATTCCTTGACCTAATGGAAGGAACTGAATTCCATCCTTTTGCATTCAATTTAACCAACACGATCACCCTCTGCCCCACCACGACCATGCAACTATTGTTACTGTCACGCCCCCTTCCCATCCCCACCCTGTCCTGCTGCCACCCCACCCTGTCCTACTACCCACCTTCCACCCCTACCCACCCCTGCCAAACCCTCCTGCCGCCACCCGCACCCAGTCGTGCCCCTTACCTCACCCCTACCCCAATGTGCCCCTGCCTTCCCCACCTTGACCATCCATCCCACCTCTGCCCACCCCACCCTGCCTAGCCCAACCATCTTACCCCACCCACCCCTCACCCCGCCCCCATCCTTGCCACACCCCACCCCTTCTGCCCCCGCCACCGCCCTCCCCCCAAACAAAGATGGAGATTCCTATTATTTTTTAGAAATTCCATCCAACCAAACGCAAAGTGTGTGGTCAAATTCCATTCCAATTCCTTCAAAGTCAAATTCCTTTGATGGATTCCAATTCCACCAAATTCCATTATGCGAACCAAATGCCCCCTAAGAAGCAAACTTTGACGAAACTTACATGTAATTAGTGCCACAAACCACAGAGAATGCACTTATATTGGATTCCCACCGTAAACTAGAAGCCAAGCGCCTCCATTCTAGATCCCAAACCTGTAAAAGTCAGATGCACTTTAGCGAGGGTCTAGAACTAGTAAATGCAGCAATTCACTAAGCCAGATAGCAGGTGAAGTGTCTATTCGGCTTGTTGCAGGGTACAAGAGATGAAATTTCAGATATGAAAAGGCAGAAATTTACCTGTACTACATTTTCATTTGAGACGCTGACCAGAAAACCTTGGTTTTGTAAGAACTGGAAGAAAACAGAAGAATGTCTGTTAAGCAAGATGTGACGTAATTTCTATCTACGAAAGGATATATTACATGTAAACAACATAAGAAACAAAGCTTATTACGGATTTAGACAAAAGAATGAATAAAATCCCCAATATCAGCACAAATGAAATATAGTATGGATGTATAGAAGCCAAGAGTGTGAAGCTCAAGAACCTCTAGATTTTTCAAGGGCACTGGCGTTGGAGATATCAGAAGGCATTCAATGTTATCACCGCCAATCACCTTTATCCTGCCATCCCTGCAGTACCAGAGCAATGCGAAAGAAAAAACAAGTAAATATAATAACAACAGTAAACACATAACATTATAATGCGCTAGCATCTTAACTTTTTGTTTGCAAAAGATCATGATGCTGGGAAATTGCATCACATGATATCACAAAAGTGAAGAAGTGATGAAAAAAAAGTCAAGAATCTAATTACACTACAAATGAAGTAAACACTGAGCAGATCCACTATCACCCCAACTATTTTAAATTTTATACACCTGCCCACAGGTTGTTAGAATCTGGGTGCAGGGTATGAGTATCGATGAAAGACGCGGATCTAAAATCCAGATACTGAAGAATCACTGTCCGTAAGTAATATTTCGACCCTTTTCCAGCCTTGGGTATTCATGAAATCTACTTCGAGATGATCCAAATTCGCACTCTAGATTTAAGGCAAATTGAGAGCAAAAATACACCGAATCTGTTATGTTTTTTGTATATTATAGTGAGATCATGTATTATATATATGGGAGGCACAAAAACAAAAGAATGTAATTTAGTTAGCACTTACTAGCCTCGTCTTTTACCCCCTTAACCTCAAATGCAATTTATTGTGATAGAGGGAGGCAGAATGTGTGGATCAGAGAAATCTAAATTGATCATGACCAAAAGAAGGAAAACCATTATCCATGGAAACTCTTAATTTCCCTTTTCAGATATTAAATGGTTTAACCCATGTACAACAGCCACACTTAAATTAGGTTCCAAATAATAGCATAGTGCTGACACACTATTTAAATCTTAAAAGAATACTCTACTCACTGTGTGCCTATAGCCAGTAGATGCTGAAGGGGGTCAAAGGCCAGGATTGATGCAGTAGATGGGATCCCATAATGAACAACAACGCGTGGTTCAAAGTCTTTCAATTGTGGAACATCCTGCAAAAGATGCATGCACATATTTTCAAATTATAGGAATTAGTTTATCGAAAAGATAAGGCAAAGCAGAAGATACATTCATAGCTTTGAGGGGCCAATATAGCATATAAACAAATTGGCAAATATGCTATTTTGCTGCAAACAACACAAAACCATATGCCATAACAGGTGAATGTGATGAGTGGTCTATTAATGATAAGAGAAAACAGTCTAGCAAATACTTAAAAGAAAATGTGTAAAAGATCCAGAAAATATGCGAGGAAGAAGAAAGAGAGAGATACAATGGAGTATAAGCTTGTTATTACAACTAGCTGCCCACTTTTTGCCACATGTAACCTATTGAAGATTCAATTTCATATCTACACACACAAATATTGAACCTAGGTAAATCC
Organism: Saussurea involucrata; assembly: GCA_033807775.1. NCBI lineage: Eukaryota > Viridiplantae > Streptophyta > Magnoliopsida > Asterales > Asteraceae > Saussurea > Saussurea involucrata. The sequence continues at coordinate 3,205 of JAWVWS010000838.1, read as the reverse complement.
AAAATGACCTTCATAGAGTGTTATGCTGCCAGCAACAACGGTATCAGTCACAAGTAGTAAGAATGTATTTCTTTTCTTCTTCTTTAGTGGTATTAATCTAATGCTGATACTGCCCGACCGTCAAAGGAAAAGTTAAACAAGAGAACATGGGATTAACGATTCATGGAGGCTGATGATATGTGCTCAATATCTACCATGCAAATCGATAGTTCAACCCCAATAAGCATTAAGCAATGGGAGATAACATATGGGTCTATAATTACCAGAACAGAGTATGATAATGCTACTGCTAGAAAAATACTTAATAGCATCCAAGGGATATCATAAGAAATGCCTCCCAAATTTATTACTACTATCCACCTAACTATATAAAGACATTAATCCCCAATATGGTTTATGTAACTATATATCCCCAACATAATTTATGAAAAGGCAAAATGTATGTAAATGAAACGAAGCTTGTCTTGGTTCTTATTTAGTATAAGTATAACAAATAATTTTGTTCTCAATCAATGAACATAACTTCTTATTGTGTACCCATTTTGACCGGTATCCTATTGATCTTGTAACACTTGATGACGTCGATGGCAAGTTTATCCTCCCCTTCATCATAGGCTTTTCGTAAACGGGTGTCCAAGTCATCAAATGTTACAAGATCAGCAGGTTACTAATCAAAATGGGTACAAAATAGATAATTTTGAAACTTATTACATCAATTGAGAAGAATATCTCCATTACACTAAATAGAAACTAAACCAAATTTTGTTGCATTTTGCCCTCTACTAAACTAGGAATTTCTTGCAATTCCAATGGAGATTGCCAGATTGGATTCCCCATTTTTCACAATCATGATTCCCTAATTACCATAGCTACTCCGTTTTCATAACCACCATCATCGCACCACCACTGTATTCTCTAATCCTTGTTGGGCTGTATACTACGAAAGCAGTATTTTTCCATAATAATAGATGCATTGGAGAAATGGATATGTTTGCATTAGTTGGCCAGAGATAACATTGTCTATTAACACATGTTCGATTCCTAATTTCCTACTGCTAACTGGCTTCAGGGAGTTGGCTGTGTAGTTCTGCCCAATGCCATTTTTCTCCTAAACCCTTGTGTTCTTCATTTTCTCTTTATGTGCATATGGTGATGCTTGTGTACGAACTGTGTTCAATCTCGTCGCCATTGCAAAAGGACACTCGGTTGAACTCGGAAAATCCATTTTTACATTTCCTGCCACTATGTTATCCATAAAGTTCTTTATACACATTAAACAACTGCAATTATCAATTTCCCTTGCTTTTGGTTTCAGATTCCTGTTGTTTCTCAGAAAGCAAACAAATCATACCAATATCATGTTCCATAAAAAAGGAGAGAACAGATTTTTGAGCTGATCATCGACTAAGTCACAGGGAATTATGCAATCGATGATTAAACTAAATTCGATAACAAGACATGTATAGAATCTCAAAACTAGGGTGAAATTTACCTCAGATGATTCAGGTGTAGAAGATTGTTGAGGATTTCTATGAAATAATTTGGCAAACATAGCGCAAGATTTGAAAATTGACGAGCTCCAACGTCGTTCCTATTGCTTCATAGTTTCTTCAATTTTTCTCGTTAATGGCGAAACAGTGGGACCACCTTCGTTTAGGGATTGGGTTAAATTTTAGTTGGCTTGGGCTGGTGACATACTCTTGTAAGTTGTAAACTTGTAATTGTGTTTATGCTTTCTAAGTTAGATAACAGCACCGTGTTTTGTGTTTTGAGCAGTGAATACAAATATTATTATAAAGATTAATATATTTTATTAAAAAATTGATTTATAAGCAATTGTTATCTTACTAAAAGACAAAAAAAAACATAATTTATTAAAATAAGTATTGTTAGTTTACTAAAAGAAAGAATACAAATATTGGTATCTTACTAAGAAAATAAAATAATTTAAAAGTTTTGATTTATAATCATTGTTAGTTTACTAAGAAAAACAAAAAAATAAATAAATACAAAATATACTTTATTAAATAAGTATTGATTTATAAATATTGTTAACTTATCCAAAAAAATATAAATAAATAAAAATATACATATTAAAAAAATTGATTTATAAACATTTTTAGCTTACTAAAAGAAAAAAATAAATAAAAAATATACTCTATTAAAATAAGTATTTGATTTATAATATTTAGATCAAGTAAGCTTACGAAGGAAAAAATAAATCAATAAACTCAATAATTATAATAAAATAACCATTGTTATAAAATAATAATTATAATTTATTAGAAAACTTATTGATTTATAATCAGTTGTTGTCTTACTAAAAAATAAAAGAGTATATACAAAATATATAATTTATTAAAATAAGTATTGCTTTATAAATATTGTTAGCTTACGAAAAGAAATAATATAAACATTTGTATAGATCTTACTAAAAAATAAAACAATTTAAAAGTTTTGATTTATAATCATTGTTAACTTATTAAGAAAAACAAATTTTAAATAAATAAAAACTATATTTTATTAAATAAGTTCTGATTTATAAGTACTGTTAGGTTTATAAAAATGTAAATAAATAAAAACATGCAATATTAAAAATATTTTTGATTTATAAACATTGTTAGTCTACTAAAAGTTAAAAAAAATATAACCTATTAAAAAAAATTGACTTATAAGCATTGTATCTATCTTATAAAATTATAAAATGAAAAATGAAAAGCTTTGTTAGCTTATTAAGAAAATAAAATAATTTAAAAGTTTTGATTTATAATCATTATTAACTTATTAAGAAAAATAAAAAATTAAATAAATAAAAAATATATTTTATTAAGAAAAATAAAAAATTAAATAAATAAAAAATATATGTTATTAAATAAGTTTTGATTTATAAGTATTGTTAGCTTATCCATAAAAATGTAAATAAATAAAATGGAATTTAATTAAAATACCCAAAGTTTGACTTTGACTTACCAAAATAACCATTTCTCTCTCGAATTTGCCGAAATACCCATTTTTCCCGCGAAAAATCCCGCGATCGTGGGACCCACAACGACGTGGTACCATCTTTGGCCATTTGTCCCGCTATGGTCCCTCAAGATACCTCGCGGGTACAAAATGACCCATGGTCCCGCGATTTTTCCCGCGATCGCGGGATTTAGCTGCCACGTGTATGGCTGGGGTTGAAACCCTAATTTTTTATAAGTGT
>JAWVWS010000837.1:0-25000 GCA_033807775.1 Saussurea involucrata | reverse complement strand
AGCATTTACAAACACTTAGACACTTTAGAATCATAGGAATTAATCAATTTCAATATCAATAACTTTAAAGGTAAGATGAACTCACCTGTAAATAAACTTCGACCTAATCCTGTGCAATTCAATTCAACCCAGAAAAATCCACTTTGACACCTAATTCACCAAACGATTTCAGTAATCTAGTTGGAGAGCAAATTAATTCAAGTTTACCAATCTTAAAGAAATCGAATTGAAGGAGAGGATTGAATTCTTACGAGATTTAAAACTTCGTTTCTCTCTTCTCTCGGACCCAAATTGAGATATCTCTCAAACTGGAACCAAATTGAGATATCTCTCAAATTTAACCGACTATCCACCTTTATACATCAATTTCAAAATTTCAAGATTTAACCCAAAACTATCCAATTTGATGAAACTAACCCGAAGTTTCAAAATTTCACAAACTGTAAGACCCTCAAAATTGGAAAGAGCAACTAATTAAAATTTCGATAAAATACCCACTTAAGGAATAAAATCCCTTCTACAAACCATTCTTGGAAGTACCTCAAGATAAAACATAACAGCTCTCATGATTAATAACTCAAATCATACTATGCGACCACATAAACTCGGGTGTCACTTAACACATGTACAAGTTGCTAATCCCAAAAGAAGCGTGGAAGACTTCACTAAGCAATTCACTTCTCGAGCACACTACAAGCACTCGCCACTTCAACGTGTCACTAGAACTACTTCCCAACCGGAACCTGTTGCACATGCCGACAAATAAAAAGGTTAGGCTAACGCCTAGTGAGTTCAAGAGTTTTATCATGATTATATAATTCGTAAAACGAGAGAGAGAGAGATGCAACTTAAATCATGAGTTCAAAAAGAATTTACTTTAGATGCAAATCACTTATTTTCCAACGCACACAAATCCTGTGATGAAAGCTTTAATACAAAACGATCCTCATAATGGACTCATCCCAAAACTTACTTGAAAAGTGCAATAGTATTTGATTTCCCAAATGATTAAAATCATGAATAAATCGTTATTATTCAAAACATCCTAAGTACGGATGAAGCATAACCCATAACTCACATATCGTGGAAAACCATCCATATAAATATAATACGTCACCGAAAACATGGATAAAATAAACACTCAAAGCAACATCTTTTGGTGACGGGGGAGACCCGGTTACACCGCACGTGACGGGACACAAAAGTGGGTCACATAACTATGTAATAAAACAAACATGTGGACTATTCTCATAATATATGAGCTCAACCACTCCAGGTCTATTGCCCGTGGAGACTTGGGAGCCCCCAGTTTCAACCACTCCAGGTCTATACATTGGGTCACTCCTAATCCACATAAACAAGCACATTGGGATTACACCTTACTGCCAATGGGACGATGCCCGACCATATAGGCCCACATCTTACTTACCATGAAACTCGATGCCTATCTCGTGCCAAACACATTGGAATTACACCTTACTGCTCATGGGACAATGCCCGACCATATAGGTCCATATTTTACTTACCATGAAACCCGATGCCTATTCCGTGCTACAATGAGAGAAACTAGTGTCTCATCATTGAACCTAAGAACTCAAGTGCCTATGGATCCATAACAACTAAGGTCAAAATATTACATGACTCCAAACGAATGAACTAGCGCATTCAAAACATGTAATTCTCAATAATTATAAATCATGACCAAGCTCTACGTTCAACTATCGAAACTGGACAAATGTCCCCCAAAACCCAACATAATCAAATACCGATCCACAAACTCAACAATTCAAAAGACCATTTATTAAAAGTCATAAAATGAAGTAAAACGTAAATACCTCACATGTATGCGAAACATGCTTCATAAACGTAAATGACTCCACACAACTTTAGGTTAATACTTCCAAAACACCCATTAAGGTGCATTTATACCAAAAGATTTATACACGTAAGATAAATCATTAAAATATATCAATACCTAAGATTTACTCATCAAAATACTCAAAACACATCATTTCCCCAAAACCAAAAAGGTTTACAGTTTCCAAAATGTTCGCAAGGTCAGGGATGACCAAAATCCAATGACCCACACGTTGGTATTTTTAAAACATCTCGTAACACAAACTATGCATATTTCCAACAAACACAAAAATGTATTTTTATCGAATAACCTCCATTTATGAAATGAATCACCAAAGCATTTTCATTTATCAAATTACTCAAAAATCCCAAATATGGGTATTTTACAATGTTTATAAAGTTAAAGACTTCAAATAATCAAAATCCACCAAATAACTCAACAATTGATAATTTCATGTAAAACACATAAATACTTGGAAAAGAACATTTTTAGCATGTACAACGTTTTCACAAAGCAACTTGAACTCACCTTGCTAGATTTAGGCTAAATCTAGATTTTCCCAACTTGAGCTCCTTTGAAGAAATTGAATCATCAAGACAAATCTTCCAAAAACCTAGATCCACGAGTTTCCAACCATAAATATTTATCTCCAAACACTTAGAATCATTACCCCCAACATATTACATCCAAAACCACCAATAAATCGAAACCCTAATTTTCAAAATGAAGAAAAGAAAAGGTTACCTCAAGCACCATATGAATCCACCAACAGACACTTCTAGTGTTACCAAAGTGAGCTTCGATATTCATTTCATCCAAAGAAAGGGAAAGGTTTAGGAGAGGGTTGGGTACAACTCTAGAAATGTAAAAATCTCCCAAAACGAAAGTGAAATGGAGAACTTTGATCTTTAACCATAAATCTTTGCTAAAAGGTGAGGGATTTGCTTTGAATCACAAGATTCATGGCTTTAGAGGCTTTAAAATGAATTTAGGGTTTGGGGAGGGTTTTTGAGAGAGAAATGTAGAAGTTGGTAAAGTGGAAATGAGAGAAAGGGAACAAAAATCGGATTTTATTGCCACTGCACCCTGATCGCGACATTGACAAGCGACTATGCCCAATGACATAGTCGCGGGGCACTCTCGCCCGCACTCCCCCCCATTTCGGTACATCTCGCGCGATAGTGCCACTGTGAGAGTGACCATGTCACAATCGTGTGGCACAGTCGCTGGCTTCCCATCACCCACGGTACAACCTAGGCGACATTGCCCTAGCGAGAGTGACACTGTCACAATCGTCGGGCATAGTCGCGGGGCTTGTACCGCAACTGTTTTTTTGACCAAATCTTTTCCCGTTGAGCCCAAGTCGATGCCACGTGTCCAAAGTTCATGCCCAATTATTATTAAAATCCAAAAACGTATATTTCCAAGACGAAAAGCCGTAAACTTAAAGCTAGAAATTCTGGGGTGTTACAATCTCCCAACCTTGAAAGAGATTTCGTCCTCGAAATCTAATTCTCGTACTTCCAATTGTTACTGAGCTCAAACCTATTCATGTCCCCTCAGTTTCCAACTAAGATTCGAATTTCTGCTTCTTGACCGAACTGCCACAATAATCTTCGCACGGATGCTCACATTCATTGTCCCCCTTAGGCACATTGTACCTATATCTGAGTAACGCCTAACTTCCTATGGCAGCTTTTAATTCACCAGGCTTCGATCATCTCCCAACCTTAGGTGTTCCATACGTCTCCAACGACCGATCCCGACTTCCAGTCAGTCAGATCTACACTCCTTTAAATTCCTTCTCCGACCAATCAAGGTTCCATCACCATCGAAACCAACAAAATCTCCAAATCCAATTGTTCCCGCTGTTGCATTGACACTTAATTCTAACAAGCACCGTCATACCCCGATACAGGCGGTCGTCCCTGACCCGACGATTAAACCACTTCAAGAATACACCCGATGACCAATCATCCAATCGACAGATTCTTTTACCATTCAAGGAAAGTCACCCGACTATAACCACTTTTCACCATCCGAATCCCTTAAATCCCTACGAGCAATACGATTATTCCTTAAGATGGGACTACATCCCTCCAATACGCCAACGGTTCATGGTCTCAAAATCTGAAAGTTGACACCTAACCATACTACCAAGATTCGAACTATTGTAGAACTCCACAAACGAGATTCATTCGTCGAACGTCCCCACTAAAACCAAGGTCATTCACAAGGTGACTAAAGGGGTCTTACACGCCCCTTATGCGAAAATTGATCTAGACCTAAAACAAGTTTGTCGAAAAGAGCGGTTACCACCAACATTAACAGAAGATACCGCGAGTCTAACCTTCCAGTTACAAAAGTACATCGATTCTGCAAACGATACTATTCGGCCCATGGTACCATTACGCGTTAGAAAACCCAACCTTCCACTGTCGAAGCTCCATACACCTTTACTCCTAATCAAGGTTACTTAACCTTTCCAAGGTTCTAATGAGTTCAAGTGAAATAATTTAACAAATGTGTCAATCGAAAACTTTTATAGAAATTTTCAACACAAAGGTTTTCATACCAATTTAATTGAACGTACAAATTCTACTACTATTTACTCGGTAGTTGTGCAAAAATGGACCCACTCGTCCCACGTATGAAAATCATAATGAAAACTATTTCATCACAATTTAAGTTATTAACAAAACGCAAAAGCATACTAAACAACTCCTTTGAAATAAACCGCTACGGTCCCAACATGGATTTATTTATGTCATGCACGTAAAGTAATTTCCTACTTTAAATAGTGTGCAACAAAAGGTTTGTACGTACTTCGAGAGAGAAATTTAAACGACATCAATTTCTAGAAGTTTGTTTTTAACCATAAAACGACATGAGATGAAATTCGTTAACAAAATTCTCATGTGTCAGTCTGTTCACAAGGAAACGAAGCAATCCAAATATACACTTTGGTTAAAAACATGGAATGAGTTGTATTAGTTTTCAGTTTGAATCCAAATAGGAATATGCTTCCATCATACGAAAATATCGGCTAAAATATCGTAAAAAATTCTCAAGTCAGAATATGCATACAAATTTGCAATACTCTCCTAGTAGTCTTTCTGAAATAATGTAACATGTAACAGACAGTCCATACCAAATTTTCAAGGGAGAAAATTCATTAAATTAGATTTCAAAATTTTCTCATTTAGTCATATAATGACATGAAAGTAAAAATCTTCTAACAGGTCTCGCACACATTAAAGTATTTTCTCAGAATTTAAGAAAACAGTAAGTGCATATAATTTGGTTGACACGTAAATAGTTTGAATCGACTCCAAGTTTTAAGGTGTTCAAACGATGCACATTAAAACTCCAAAATGGCGGCTACAATGCTATGCATACCAATAAATCGATTTAATGCAGCTGCATGAAATGACAACGAAAGACCCAATCAATTGAAAGCTCATAAAGCAAAACATTAAGACAAACTGTCATAATGCTCTTAAATGCATCACTCACGCCACGTATGAATCAATTCGTACGCTAAACAAGTTGTAACGAAACGTGCTAGCACAAATCTCAAAAGAGGAAAATATGTGACACCAAACTCGCAAACGCTACTCATTTTGGTTGCTACTCCATTAACATATTTCTCACAAAACCCGCATGAGACAAAATACCCAATAAGCCCAAAACTTAACACCCATAACAATTAAGATATTCATATGTCAAAGTTGCACCCACGCGACACAAAACGTCGTAAAACAAAACTCCAAGTTACCCAACAAAACTTCCATAAAACTCAATAAAGCTCAACGACGTTCAATCAATCAAATGGTAACAAAATTTTCGTTTCCCAAATACCAAATTGCATAAAGCAAAGTTATGACTAAAATGTCATAACTCCAAAAATTCCCACTCGTTGCAATACATTATAAAGTAGTACTCTAAAAGAAAACTCGCATGGGGTAAAATTCTCAATAAAACTCAAACACCAAATAGCGGAAAGTAACTCTTCGTTCAACCTTAACATATGTGGAGGAGATCCAACGTCAAAGTCATATGTCGTCATTACTTGTCCAAAAATTTAAACAACAATAATATATGGATAACATGGTATCCGAAAAATAACATCGGACAACGACAAAAATGAAGCAAGTCCCGACAGAGTTTGCAATTCTCCGCAATAAAATAATTTTATGCATGTTCAAAACCATGATTTAAAACCTTGTGTGTGCTAAACGTTTTTCCGAGATTTTGTAACACAATCCACATGACGATTTGAAACATAAGAAACAACTGATGCAATTCATTTTAAAAAATAAGTTTTATGCATGAATTTAGTCGGCACTCAACGTCTCAAAGGCACACTCCTCCAATTCCTCCGATCACACTATCGTCATCCGGATGCTCAAACATCTTAACGCGATATTTAAAGTTACATCGACTAACCTTACAATTTATCCTCGAATCAAGGTCGATTCAATAAGCCTATGGTTTTAATCCGACCATCAATTTCGACCCGAAACGGTCCACTTAAGGCAATCACCATGCTTACTGCCACTCCAAATAGCAAATGCTAAAATCACCAACCTCTTCAAACGACTACTAGCTTAGAAACTTATTCACTACCCCAACGGTCATCACATCAGAGTTGTCCAAGTACTCTCATGTAACTTGTAGGTTCACCATAACACTGGCCAGGTGCAATTATGAACGAACCGTACATGATCATCTTTGTTACTCTAGACGTGATTCCTCGTTTCTAGTGACTCCATCAACCTCAAAACATCCTATCTTAAGGTATCTAATGGTGCAATTTCACTCTCATTCACTTAATTGAACGCTAGTTTGAGTCTAGGTATCCGAAATCAACACCTAATTCTCTCAAACTTAAGCTCTGATACCAACTTGTAACATCCTCAAAATTGGAAAGAGCAACTAATTAAAATTTCGATAAAATACCCACTTAAGGAATAAAATCCCTTCTACAAACCATTCTTGGAAGTACCTCAAGATAAAACATAACAACTCTCACGATTAATAAATCAAATCATACTATGCGACCACATAAAGTCGGGTGTCACTTAACACATGTACAAGTTGCTAATCCCAAAAGAAGCGTGAAAGACTTCACTAAGCAATTCACTTCTCGAGCACACTACAAACACTCGCCACTTCACCGTGTCACTAGAACTACTTCCCAACCGGAACCTGTTGCACATGCCGACAAATAAAAAGGTTAGGCTAACGCCTAATGAGTTCAAGAGTTTTATCATGATTATATAATTCGTAAAACGAGTGAGAGATGCAACTTAAATCATGAGTTCAAAAAGAATTTACTTTAGATGCAAATCACTTATTTTCCAACGCACACAAATCCCGTGATGAAAGCTTTAATACAAAACGATCCTCATAATGGACTCATCCCAAAACTTACTTGAAAAGTGCAATAGTATATGATTTCCCAAATGATTGAAATCATGAATAAATCGTTATTATTCAAAACATCCTAAGTACGGATGAAACATAACCCATAACTCACATATCGTGGAAAACCATCCATATAAATATAATACGTCACCGAAAACATGGATAAAATAAACACTCAAAGCAACACCTTTCGGTGACGGGGGAGACCCGGTTACATCGCACGTGACGGGACACAAAAGTGGGTCACATAAGTATGTAATAAAACAAACATGTGGACTATTCTCATAATATACCGAGCTCAATCACTCCAGGCCATTTGCCCGTGGAGACTTGGGAGCCCCCAGTTTCAACCACTTCAGGTCTATACATTGGGTCACTCCTAATCCACATAAACAAGCACATTGGGATTACACCTTACTGCCCATGGGACGATGCCCGACCATATAGGCCCACATCTTACTTACCATGAAACCCGATGCCTATCCCGTACCAAGCACATTGGAATTACACCTTACTGCTCATGGGACAATGCCCGACCATATAGGTCCACATTTTACTTACCATGAAACCCGATGCCTATTCCATTCTACAATGAGAGAAACTAGCGTCTCATCATTGAACGTAAGAACTCAACTGCCTATGGATCCATAACAACTAAGGTCAAAACATTACATGACTCCAAACGAATGAACTAGCGCATTCAAAACATGTAATTCTAAATAATTATAAATTATGACCAAGCTATACGTTCAGCTATCGAAACTGGACAAATGTTCCCCAAAACTCAACATAATCAAATACCGATCCACAAACTCAACAATTCAAAAGACCATTTGATAAAAGTCATAAAATGAAATAAACGTAAATACCCCACGTGTATGCGAAACATGCTCCATAAACGTAAATGACTCCACACAACTTTAGGTTAATACTTCCAAAACACACATCAAGGTGCATTTATACCAAAAGATTTATACACATAAGATAAATCATTAAAATATATCAATACCTAAGATTTACTCATCAAAATACTCAAAACACATCATTTCCCCAAAACCAAAAAGGTTTACAGTTTCCAAAATGTTCGCAAGGTCAGGGATGACCAAAATCCAATGACCCACACGTTGGTATTTTTAAAACATCTCGTAACACAAACTATGCATATTTCCAACAAACACAAAAATGCATTTTTATCGAATAACCTCCATTTATGAAATGAATCACCAAAGCATTTTCATTTATCAAATTACCCAAAAATCCTAAATATGGGTATTTTACAATGTTTATAAAGTTAAAGACTTCAAATAATCAAAATCCACCAAATAACTCAACAATTGATAATTTCATGTAAAACACATAAATACTTGGAAAATAACATTTTTAGCATTTACAACGTTTTCACAAAGCAACTTGAACTCACCTTGCTAGATTTAGGCTAAATCTAGATTTTCCCCAACTTGAGCTCCTTTGAAGAAATTGAATCATCAAGCCAAATCTTCCAAAAACCTAGATCCACGAGTTTCCAACCATAAATATTTATCTCCAAACACTTAGAATCATTTCCCCCAACATATTACATCCAAAGCCACCAGTAAATCGAAACCCTAATTTCCAAAATGAAGAGAAGAGAAGGTTACCTCAACCACCATATGAATCCACCAACAGACACTTCTAGTGTTACCAAAGTGAGCTTCGATCTTCATTTCATCCAAAGAAAGGGAAAGGTTTAGGAGAGGATTGGGTAAAACTCTAGAAATGTAGAAATCTCCCAAAACGAAAGTGAAATGGAGAACTTTGATCTTTAACCATAAATCTTTGCTAAAAGGTGAGGGATTTGCTTTGAATCACAAGATTCATGGCTTTAGAGGCTCTAAAATGAATTTAGGGTTTGGGGAGGGTTTTTTAGAGAGAAAGGTAGAAGTTGGTAAAGTGGAAATGAGAGAAAGGGAACAAAAATCGGATTTTATTGCCATTGCACCCCGATCGCGACATTGAAAAGCGACTATGCCCAATGGCATAGTCGCGGGGCACTCTCGCCCGCACTCCCCCCCCTTTCGGTACATCTCGCGCGAAAATGTCACCGCGAGAGTGACCTTGCCACAATCGCGTGGCACAGTCGCTGGCTTCCCACCACCCACGGTACAACCTGGGCGACATTGCCCTAGCGAGAGTGACACTGTCACAGTCGTCGGGCATAGTCGCGGGGCTTGTACCACAACTGTTTTTTTACCAAATCTTTTCCCCTTGAGCCCAAGTCGATGCCACGTGTCCAAAGTCCGTGCCCAATTATTATTAAAATCCAAAAACGTATATTTCCAAGATGAAAAGCCGTAAACTTAAAGCTAGAAATTCTGGGGTGTTACACAAACTAGCCCCAAAACTTTAGACAATTTCACTTTCGACACTTCGACATCAAATTATAACATATCTTTCAAACAAAATAACACCTTCCAACATAAACGTACAATTTATGGAAATTTTCGAGGTGTTACAAATCTCCCCAACTTGAAAATGATTTCGTCCCCGAAATCAAAGTTAGGTAAATAAATGAGGATATCTATTCTTCATATCCTCTCCAGCTTCTCATATACGTTAGCACCTCTATGATGTTTCCATTGTACTTTAACCATGATCACTTCCTTATGTCTTAACTTCTTAGTCGTCCTTTCTAAAATTGTTTCAGGTTCCTCCACACAACGACTCTTCTCATCCACTTTTATTTTAGAAAGTGGTATAACATTTTCTTCTTCAGCTAGACATTTCCGAAGATAACAAACATGGAAAGTATTATGAATTCTTTCCAACTCAGGTGGAAGATTTATCTGATATGCTTGAAGTCCCACTCTTTTGGTTATAGTGAAAGGCCCAAGAAAACGAGGGCTTAACTTTCCACGCTTCCCAATTCTTATAATACCTTTCCACGGGGATACCTTTAGCATCACCAACTCCCTAACTTGGAACTCTTTAGGTCTCCTTTTCTGATCGACGTAACGCTTTCGTCGATCTTGAGCCGCCTTCATGTGTTTCCTAATCTCTTTAACCTTATCAGCCGTTTGTTGCACAATTTTGGGGCCATCAAATTGCTCTTCTCCAGTTTCCAACCAACATATCGGAGTGGAGTCCTACATTTTCGCTCATATAAAGCTTCGAAAAGTGCCCTCCGAATACTTGAATCATAACTATTATTATAAGCAAACTCCGCTAAAGGTAAATACGTATCCCATAAATGAGTATAACATCATTTTCGGGCATAGAGATCCGAATTAATTTCTTAGCACAAACAATTCCTGCCTGAATATTCACCAATCAATCCATACCATCAACTATATCGAACCTACCTATTTTCCATCAAAATCAAATCAATCAGGAATTTCTTTTCTTCTATCATAATTGTACAATCCTCAAGTCTTTCCCCAACTAAGACTTAACCCCATTAGCTATTTCAACTATTAAGGCATCTTCCAAAATAATGGCTGGTATAGCTAACTTTTAATAAAAGATTGTAATACAAAAGACAAGTTGGCACCATTATCACATAATATACACACATATATAGAATTAACAAGGAATGTATCAGAAACTACATCCGCCGATTCCTTAGCTTCTTCCGCCATCATATGAAATGCTCAACCCATTGGTCTTGGGGTATTGGGTTTCTTCTCTTGATTCCCACTAATCTTCAACTTTGGGCAATCCCTTCGGTAATGACCAGGTTTTTTACATTCATAGCATGTTGGTCCTTGAATGGGACAATTCTCAATTTTATGACCACTCTTTCCGCATCTAAAACATTCCTTCGATACTACCCGACATGACCCAAAATGTTTACTCCTACATTTTTGACACTAGTTAGGTTCTTGTCGAGGCTCAAAACGAGTGTTCTCGATAAAGGGCTTCGGTCCTTGCGAAGATTCCGATCTACCTTCCCACTTTCTTTTCTCTTCCAACTGAGCTTTCTCAGCTTTATCTTTTGCATAGACCTCTTCTATAATCTTTGCTTCCTCAGTTGTCTCTCTCAGTGTAGAAGCTTTTGAATTTCGGACTCTGGACATCATATCCGCCGGCAAACCCTTCAAGTAAGCCTTGATCTTTTCTTTTTCAGTTGGGGCCACATGCCCCACTAAATTCAACTTCTCCAGAAAGACACGAGTATATTCCCTTACTGATGAAGTGCCCTTTCTTAAGCGTTTTGAACTCTTCCTCAATCCTATCCATTTCGTTCTCATTGCAGTATTCTTCTAAAATCTTCCTTTTAAACGATTCGCAAGTCATGGCTGCCAAAACTGGAGTCGTCACCGTTGATGTCACGATATTCCACCAGGTCAAAGCATTTCCTCGTAACATCTAGGATCTGAATCTGGCCTTTGATTCCTCACCACATTCACAAGCTCTAAATGCTTGTTCCATCTCTCTAATCCAATTCATGCACGCAATTGGATTATCAGAACCAACAAATTCAGGTGGCTTGCAACTTAAAAACGTCTTATAGGAACAAACCTTCTCCATCCTCCTATTTACATTCTGCACTGGATTAACAGGTGGATTTACAGTACCAGTACCCAACTCTGGTCTTTGTGACTCAATGCTTCAGTCATTCAACATTTTCATGAACATCTCCTGTTGTTGAGTCAATGCATTATTCATGACTCACATCATGTTCTCCATCATAAGGGATTCCATAGTGGATTCCGTCGTCACCGGGTTGGAAGTACCGACATTCGCTTGATGCGTTTGACTACCTCTTTCTCCCAGAATGGTTGTCCTTGGTGGACTCACATTAGTTCCACCCCTTTCAGGTTGATTTTCAACAATTTCATTCGCCGCCCTATCTTCTGAAGAAGTAGGAGATCTGTTTGGTGTATTCACCATCGTATTCTGCTGCAACATATAAGAATAAACATAAGAAATGGCTATACCTACCCTAAACACAAGAAACGTTCGTTAATCGCCATAACAATTAGAAACAAGTATGCTTACGTATCAATATATTCATAATAACAGCAGCTAATTGAAATTATGAACATATTACACATAAGAATCCTCGTTACCATCATCACGGTTTTTAATTCACGTATTTTCCGTCGACTCTAAGATTATTCCCGTCTTAGTATTTCTACCCAATCTCACAAATCAAAACTTAATCATCTCAGCTTAAGTCTAGGTATCTTACGATCATACCTAGTGCACTTAAACTATAGCTCTGATACCAAACTGAAACACCCTAAAAATCGCAATAAATTTAAGCCTTAAAATTTATCAGAGTTTACTACAACACCTTCTAAACTTTCATTTACAACTCGAGAATTAGTAACAAGTTTCCTACTTATAAATGATTTGCCATAAACAACCAGCTAATCTAATCCATAATCAATGAAATCAGATTATAATGGTTGTTAATAATATCTCTAAAATATCTCCGATGACATTAAGTTCTCCGTTACAATTCCAAAAGCATAACTTTGGTACTCCTCGACACTCATCCCTTCATATCCCTTCCCGAGCTAGTACCTGGTAAGAAAATTTAATTTGAGACGATTAGGCTTACGCCTAGTGAGAACATCCAATTTTCAAATCAAAATCTGTATAAGCTTTGAAAACCAACTTTGTAAACAAAGCATATAAATTAACCTGATCGCAAACTTTCTTACCGTACACATAACATCTTTCGATGACGGGAATTATACCCGATTCCATGAATATGACGAACACTAAGTAAGTCATAATATCATGTTAAGAGCAACACTACGAATCACTAATGATTCTATATTACAGCTCATATCCAAGAAATTACAATTAAACCATGCCTATTTCTTGGAGTGGAAATAGAAATAACAATTATATCTTGCCTATTCCTCGTCTTCCAATAGAAAGTAGAAATAACAATTATACCTTGCCTATTTCACATTTCCACGTCACAATACGAATAACAATTATACCTTGTCTATTCCACGTTTCCACGTCACAATATGAATAGCAATTATACCTTGCCTATTCCACGTTTCCACGTCACAATATGAATAGCAATTATACCTTGCCTTTTCCACGTTTCCACGTCACAATATGAATAGCAATTATACCTTGCCTATTCCACGTTTTCATGTCACAATATGAATAACAATTATACCTTGCCTATTCCTCGTCTTCCAATAGAAAGTAGAAATTATACCTTGCATATTTCACATTTTCACGTCACAATATGAATAACATTTATACCTTGTCTATTCCACGTATCCACGTCACAATATGAATATCATCCATACCTTGCCTATTCCACGTTTCCACGTCACAATATGAATAGCAACTATACCTTGCCTATTCCACGTTTCCACGTCACAATATGAATAGCAATTATACCTTGCCTATTCCACGTTTATCAATTAATGCTAGTGCCTATGGATCCATTACACTTCCTAGCATAAGTGCGTATCAAACCGACTCATACGTCAAATTATATCATACTTAAAATCGAGTTATAAGTATATTCATACTGCTAGGATTGAAATATAAACAATCAAAATGTTCCCTGTCAAAAGTTACCGAAAAATCAATACTTACCGGGAACCCATTAGTTACCGGACACTACCGGAAAACTATCCGGATTATGTGTTCGGAGCTCCTATCCAAAAACACACTTACCGGATACTTTCGAAAAACATACCGGGAAACCCAACAATCCGGGTAATGTCCGGAAACCAAAGTAATCCGGAAACATTATCCGGAACTTCTATCCGGAAAACACAACTTACCGGATACTTCCGGAAAACAAAGTTTACCGGATAATTCCTGAAAATTACTCCAGATTCTTCCGGAAAGCACCAAGTTCCGGATACTTTCGGAGAAACATACTTACCCGGACACTTCGATCTGCACTTCAATTTTTCAATTCAAAACTCACTGCAAATTCAATTCTCAAGCGTATACTTACCACTAAAGCATTTACAAACACTTAGATACTTTAGAATCATAGGAATTAATCAATTTCAATATCAATAACTTTAAAGGTAAGATGAACTCACCTGTAAATAAACTTCGACCTAAGCCTGTGCAATTCAATTCAACCCAGAAAAATCCACTTTCACACCTAATTCACCAAACGATTTCAGTAATCTAGTTGGAGAGCAAATTAATTGAAGTTTACCAATCTTAAAGAAATCGAATTGAAGGAGAGGATTGAATTCTTTACCGAACGAGATTTAAAACTTCGTTTCTCTCTTCTCTCGGACACCGACTTCACTGGAACCAAATTGAGATATCTCTCAAATTTAACCGACTATCCACTTTTATACATCAATTTCAAAATTTCAAGATTTAACCCAAAACTATCCAATTTGATGAAACTAACCCCAAGTTTCAAATTTTCACAAACTAGCCCCAAAACTTTAGCCAATTTCACTTTCGACCCTTCGACATCAAATTATAACATATCTTTCAAACAGAATAACACCTTCCAACATAAACGTACAATTTATGGAAATTTTCGAGGTGTTACATAGAGATTCCATTTTAATTCCTTTCAACCAAATGCATGGTCAAATTTCATTCCAGTCCTTCAAAGTCAATTTTTTTTAATGAATTTCAAATCCACCAAATTCCAGTATGTGAACCAAACGCCCCTTAAGGTTTTGGGTTCGAATATGGCACTATTTACTTGCCTTTGAGACGAAACTTCATGGCTCTCTTCTCTTATTATGGTTGTGGTACGAGTATGATGAAAATGCTTTAGAGGGTGTCATATACTTTTTTATAATAATGTAGATAGTAGTTCAACGTGATTAAGTTTCCAAGTTAATGTTTGACTAATAATAGTGAACCTTTTACGACTGCTTTGCTTTTGCATTGAGAACATTTTTCTGGCATTACGAAATATAGAAAAAAAAGGTATATATAAACACAATTATTTGCAAGCTAACATATATTATGTATGTTTCAACTTGCTTTTCACTAATCAATATCAATATTTGGCATATCATCTTATATATGAACATAACCGCATCTGTTTAGAAGCCCTAACAACATATGTTTTTTCTTTAGATCTACTTTAGACTAGGATTAGCTTCACGTATTTAGACAAGACAACCTTACTTAATATGATTATAGGTTTAAAATTTAAAGAATGAATAAAATATGAAATAGAAGATTTATTTGATGTTTTAAAAGAGAATTAGATTTTATTTTGAGGCTATATTGGTAAAACATAAGTCTGTTCCACCTTGTTCCATGGGGTGGGGGTGGAACATGCCTGTTCCACCTACTTCCATTTTGTTCCACATAAAAGTCCTGTCAAACATGGGACAACGGACCCTGTTCTGTTCTGTTCTAAATAAATTGTAAATTAGAATTATTATTTTTTATAAAGAAAAAATTAGGTTGGTAACTATTAATAAACTCTAAGTAAACATGGGAATGACATGACGTTTGTCTTTCTATAATGCTTTTAAACGACAATAAATATCCCATCCAATCAATATTCTTTCATTCTAAAATAGAAAATCAAAAGATAAACACATCAAGGATGCTTAACCCGTAGGGATAACTCAAACCGGCAAAACCTTAGATTTGCTTTCGATGATCATCAGTTCAAGTCTCATAAGACCATTATATATTTATCTGTCTGTTAGCTTCATAGAGTCAGATTCATACGTAAACAATAACCAAATAAGTATTAATAAGAAAACGGTTGAATCACATGTGATTCATGCATGAGGTAGCAACCATGTCGCCCACACACCCTTGCATTGACCGTTAGTGTAAAATCATATACACATGTTTCAATTATTTTCATATCTTATTTGATTACCCTTCTCGTTTAAACCGTCCCTATAACGCTAATTGGGTTATATACAAGTTGGAACACCATGTTATCCTATGTGAGGGGTGCATAGCATAGCTAGGCCCAATGACAAAATAAGGTTGTATAAAGATGAACACTATCACAAGATTTTCCGAAATTTGCAAAAATAAAATAAAATCCAATCTCCGATATAAAAGCACCCACTTTGAAATCAAAACCTTCCAACATCCGGGGTTGTAATCTTTCTCTTTCTTTGGTCGATTTTCGATTAGTTTATTGTGATTTTGCGACTTGACAACTCTTTCCTCTTCACTCTCCTTCCTAGTTTCAGCAAACACCCCGATTGTACACACAAAAATCCCCAAACCCTTTCCATGATTTCATCACTGGTTGGTTCATAATCATAATCGATCGGTTTTTCGTTTTATTTTCTCCGCCAGATGAGGAAAAGGGCTCGCGTCGCACAAAGCAAGGTGGTTTCTGAATTCCTAATCTAATTGATTCTGTTATAAGTCAACTCAGTCATGGTTTTGATTGTTAATTGTTGTAAATTGACCTTAATCATGCATCGCAATCGTTACTTTGATAGCTACTTGTCAATGAGTGTGATTATTCAAGTGATTCAACGATTGAATGTTTGTTTTATTCAATTCATGTAGCTTCATTACTTGATTCTCATAATTCAACTTCAACATGTGATCATTGCTTATCAATGAATTGAATTATGTAGTTGTAATAATATGTTCATTGATACCCAATCTCTAAGCCATTGTTATGATTCAATTGTAGAATTAAGCTGATTTTCTTATTGATTTTTTGTGTTTTTTCAAGGGGGATTATTGTGGTTTTAATTTGAATGATTTCATCAGCCGAATGCCGGATGATATTCTTGTTTCTATACTATCTCGTTTGCCTCTTAAAGAGGCAGCAACCACTAGCAATCTCTCAACAAGATGGAGATACTTATGGTGTCAAACAGATGGTTTGGATTTTGATGCCAATGAGAAGTTAGATAAGATAGCAATCGATTCAAAGCTGCGTGTTGTAGAGAGACCTAAATATATCAATTGGGTAAACCGTGTGACCCGACAACACAAGGGCCCCGCCATTGACGAGTTCAGGATTTGTTTTGATTTAGACAAGAGTTCCAAGAATGCTATTGATAAATGGGTCGAGTTTGCAATATCCAAACGGGTTCAAAAGCTAGAGTTGGATTTATTAGAGAACGGTGAGATGCTTCGCCAACCTCCACGAAACTATGTTTTCCCAATCAAGATTTTCGATAGAAGTTTAGGATCATCCATCAAACGGCACTCTTTCAGTGTTCCCAAAATGGTTTTTGGTAAAGAGACGGAAATGAAGTTTCTTAAATCACTCTTTTTGAAATGTGTTAATGTGAGTGAAGAAGCATTAAAGAAACTTCTAACGAGTTGTCCGGGTCTTCAACAACTATCGATTCATGGCTCGGGAGACTTGGTGAATGTTAAAATTAGCGGGCAATCTCTTGTTTTGAAGTACTTTGAAATAGTCTTCTGTTTTGGAGTTAAATCCATTGAGATAAGTGATTCAAATCTCGAGTCGTTTAGCTACTTAGGTCCAGGGATTACTATAAAACTCAGTAATGTTCCAATGCTCGAAGAAATTTCAATCGGTGAAGGGTATTCAGGGTTTGAAAATAATGTGTTTGGGCAGATATCGTGCTGCATTTCTCATCTTCAGATTCTTACATTGGACATTTACCGTCCAGAGGTTGGTAAAAGTTTTATCTTTCTATTTGATGAATATCTTGTGAATTTGCCTTCATTTTCGTTCTACTTTTCTTCAGGAAAATATAAAGTTTCTTTCTTTTCCTGAACTACCAAAACTCAAGCAATTGATATTGAAAGTTGGAGCGTGGGATGATGATAGTCTCCTTGAGTTCACTTCTCTGGCAAAGGCGTGTCCGAATTTGCAGAGATTTGTTATACAGGTTCTTGCTTTTCTTCTGATCATGAGATTTAATTTAATCAAAGTATAGTTATATATTCTTAGATCCATTTCCATTATTTATTCTTGAATAACATAAGCTATTCTTCATTTTTTTTCCGGATGTTAGAATACCATAAACTTTGTTTAGTAATCCCCCCGTTTTTACCCGTTAGTTTCGTTACAGAAAACCACTGATAGTGAATTGGGTGTTCAAGATTATTCCCTTTCTTCAATCTTAACGGTATATTAAACATTTAAGTTATAGTCGAAACATCCTTAAGCTATGTGTCTGATTAAAGTTGCAAATACGTCTGCCCTTGCTAACTAATTAACCCGATTGTGGTAATATCTTTGGTCTATTGTCTTGGTTTCTTTGGTTGGTTTGCAGCTTCAATAAAACCAAACCAAACTAGTTTATCCCACTTAAAAGGAGGGTCTTGGGATGGGATGTACGTAGACCACACCTCTATGCCAAACAGCCAAAGGGTAGGGCGGCTGTATCCGTGAAGACCCTTGGCTTGTGCCAAAGTACGAGTGAAAAGAAAATATGAATTAGAAGATACATTGGAACATAGAGAATGCAAGGAAAAGCACACGTTCCTCTGATAAGACCCAAAACGAATGATATTGATTCAATAACCGAAAACTACTAAAGAAATACTATGAATTTTGGCTACATTCTAATGCATGCCCTACCCTCTATTTATAATTTTTTTGGAGTTTATAATATTTATATATGGCAAATGCAACAAATGAACTCACACACCCTCCTCACTTTTGGTGAGGATTGAACCCATGACCTCCTAGGAGCCAAAGACTCAGATACCGCTAGGCCAAAGACCCTCTTTTTATAATTGATTACAAGGAATCCTACTGCAATAAGGAAACTATTTAACATATTTATAACACTAATTAAGTTGGATAAGATAGCATCATAGCAAATGAGGGAAGTTCCGCTAGGAACCCGGGGACCACCCACAACGTGCCAAGTGTCCCTCTTCATGATGAATATGGAGGTGTTATTCATAATGAATCACATATTCATGATGATGAATATGTTACAACATTCATGATGAATAACACGTCCATATTCCTGATGAAAATGCCACATGTCACTTTGTGGACAGTCCACTAGTTCCTAAGGGTGCGTTTGGTACGCAGATAGGATAGGACAGGACAAGGTGGGACAAGACAGGACAGGACAGAACAGCTGTTCCACGTTTGGTAAGACAGAACTGGACAGAACAGATAACATTGACCAATTTACCCTTACTAAATTTAAAGAATGAATAAAATATGAAATAGAAGGTTTATTTGATGTTTTAGAAGAGAATTAGATTTTATTTTGAGGTTATATTGGTAAAACATAAGTCTGTTCCAGCTTGTTCCATGGGTGGGGGTGGAACAAGCCTGTTCCAGTTTGTTCCACCTTGTTCCAGCCTGTTCCACATAAAAGTCATGCCAAACGTGGGACAGTGGACCCTGTTCTGTTCTGTCCTGTCCTGTGTACCAAACGCAGCATAACGGAACATGCCCCTATAGCAAATATCCTTACTTTCTCCTGAGTTATGTTTTCCGGCCCTTACCACCCAGCAACAGGCTATGACCATGAAGTCCTAGAACCAGAGGCATTGTGGGTGTTCTTATCTTGAGTGAGGAGAACCAAAGATGTTGATCATTATGCACCTGCTAGACGATATTTTTCTTCTTTATGGTTTATTTTTGTTGATCATTCCATCTTTTTGTATTCTTCGACTCTTCGTTAATATCTGCGAATGATATCATATCACGCGTCTTTGTGGCATATTTTGCAGCTAATTTGGATGTCACCGGCGAAGAGAAGAAGAAAAATAAGGCATGCGGCTAAGCATCCCCATCAACACCTCGAGGTGGTGGAGGTGGTGGGCTATTACGGTCGAACCAGTGACGTTGAGCTCGCGGTTTACTTCATTGACAACGCGATTGCACTCCAGAAAATCTTGATTGATCCTCGTTATCAGGTTTTGGAGCGAGTCCCGGTAGGAAATGATCAGTTGAAGAAGGAGAAAGCTGCTAGATCTTGTGCCAAAAAGCAGCTTGAACCAAGAACACCTCGAGGTGTTCAATTGGTAATACTTTAAAAACGCTTTTGAACTAATTACGAATAATTGTGTGTGTTTTTTATGTTGAATTTGAGTGTTCATGAGATTCTAGATTTTGGGTTCTTAGGTTATTTTTTACTGCTTGATTGTGATGAATATTTGTGAATTTGCGGTAAATTGGTTCGGGAAACTGTTGTGCCATTTTGGAGTCGTTGTGATGACTTTGGTGATCCTGTTTTCGGGCTGGTTTATAAACGGTGGGTGTTTTTCGATAGAATAGACGAGTTTGACGGTAATGTACAACTTTTATTGCATGAGTTACATGTCATTACAACATGATCTTGTCGGATCATGCGAATGGTAGCATGTGTGATTCTAGTAGTTCATAATTAAGTAGATCAAATGCTCACCAGAAAAATGTTAAAAAGCAACTAATCCAAAGTTTCATCTTAAGTTTGGATTCAAGTTGACATTAGGATAAGAAGAGATTTCCATGTTTGGATGCATGTTAGGAGATTCACCAGATCAATCCCTGATTCCTGTATCAAGTGTGATTCATGAGTGGATTTGAGATTAAAAGTGATAAGGGGTCCAAATCCTTTTTTACCTTCTCACATGATTCTTCGTCAAGGATTAATTGATTGATTTTAATGTAACTAGAAGTGTACTCGTGCAATGCAGCGCGATACATCTCGATTTTAATGTTTCGTTTTATTTTCTAATTGTCGATTTTATAATACGGTTGTGTCGATTTAGGTTTACTAATGATGTAATTTATTTTAGGGTTAATAATGTAAGGTTTTTTATAAAATAAGAATCAAGTATTCTCTTAAAATTCAATGATTGTCTTATTATATTTTAAATTTTAAATTAAAATGTTTCTGTATTTGATTATGTTTATTAGTTAGTTATAAATTCAAATATACAGCTTTAAAAAGTTGTTGTCATCTTGAATTTTAAGTTATATGCATCAATAATCAGTACTTGATGCATAAAAAATTGTGTTTTAAGAGTTTTTCTCAAATGCTTTATAATACAACTAGAAGGCTACTCGTGCAATGCAGCGTGATATATCTCGGTTTTAATGTTCTAATTTATTTTTTGACGTTGTCGATTTTATACAACGGTTTTGTGTGACTTTGAAAAAAATGTCATGTTTTTTTTATAAATTTGTTTAAATAATGACAGTTTTTGAGGAGTCGATTTGAGGATTTGAAAGAGTTAGAGATAATGATCAATTAAGTAATTAATAAGAGTCCACGATTTAATAATTTAAAGATTGTTAGAGATAAGGATTAATTAAGTAATTAGCAATAAAAGTGGTACGTAAAGCTTCGTTTGTTGTTTTTAAGAGATTTTAAGTAATTATGAATAAAAGTGGTACGTAAAGCTTCATTTGTTTTTTTAAGAGATTTTAAGTAATTAGTAATAAAAGTGGTACGTAAAGCTTCGTTTGTTGTTTTTAAGAGATTTTAAGTAATTAACATTAAATAGCAGTACATAAAGCTTTATGGGTTGTTTTTAAGAGTTTTTCTCAAATGCTTTATAATATAATATAAATATTTTGTAACTAACTTTTTCATCTTCAAAAAAATATTTCACCCATTTATACCTATATTCATTCTCCACACTAAAGATTTCTAGATCACCGTGGGATAATCAAAATTATACCAGATTTTAAAATGATAAATCTCAACCAAATTCAATAAATAAAGAATACCCATTCTTTAGAATCTCACCTTATTCTTTATCGATTTTCCTTGATATATATATATATATATATCTATATCTATATCTATATCTATACTACCTTAATATTCATCTTGATCAAAACTCTTAATTACAAATTTTCATGCATGGTGTACAACAACTTCAAGCACACAATTGAAAAAACTCTTAATTACAACTACATCTATACTACCTTAATATTCATCTTGATCAAAACTCTTAATTACAAATTTTCATGCATGGTGTACAACAACTTCAAGCACACAATTGAAAAAACTCTTAATTACAACTACACATGCATGAAGTACAAGTTGTTGATTCACTGCACCCTCAAAGACGATTTTGGTATGTTCAGGTTTACTTTTTAACTTTGAACAATACTCTTTCCTTTCATGGGACTGGTTCCAATACGCGAATCAAATGGAAGCATGGACTTCAGATTTCTTTTTTTTAGATTCAGAGTTTGGTACCTTTTTCGGCTAAAGGACTCCACCTGCAAAAGGATTGGAGCCTTGGAGGTATTCGATTTTCAAATTCAAAATTTCATAGTTAGGGTTTATCTCGTCAAACAACTCTCCTGCTCTTTGTCTGCTTCGTCAAATACCATGTCTCGCTCTCCAAGAGATGAATCGAATCACTTCTCCTCCACCATCGTTCCTCCCTCACCGTCACGAATCAGGTAAATTTATTGATTTTTTTTATCTTAAATATGATAAAATTCTATGTACATCTGATTACGTCTTCCTCCTCTGCCATCCCACAAGCTCTCACTAATTATAGAACCATTTGTAGGTTTCATCTTCTTCTCCAACTCATTATTATACATACAGGCACATGCCCATATTTTCATTCACCCCTCAACTTTACGTGTTAATGGTTGGCTGCTGAGAACAAACACTACAAGGTTTGGAAGTATTATAATCTCGATGAATGGGACTCACTATATCCAAAGGTAAATTGCTTTGAAGTTCTGATTTTTAAGCAACTGGTGCTAACAAATATTTGAGAAAAATTGAGGAAATGGAGGTTTAATGTTTGAAACATGGTTGCAAATCATTTTCATATGGTGTACCCGAGGTCTGATGCCCCCCTCCCCCTATTTATTTGTACCAAGTGATTCTTATTGTCACTCTTGATTCAATAGTTGGATGTGTTATTAGGTTTCTAAGATTAGGTAATTTTGAGTCTTGTATTCTCTGTTATAGGTTTTTAGTTTTCTGGTGAGTACTGTAAGCATATATACAAACAGGTTGACATGAGCAAACGTACATGTAAGTTAAAATTATTTGTTTACCATTATTACAAAAAGATAAATATAACTCTCAGGCATGTTGGTATTGTTGATTGGTACATGGGTGTCTATGATTCACATTTTCCATGGTACCTACAAAAAATTCTCATAGAAAAAAGAAGAGTAGCACCATTAAAACATCATTGCCAAAGGTATATCTCACCAATTCTGTCCCACTTCTGTTTTTCTGAACCAAATAACCAAGAAGCTCCGATTGCAATGGCTGCGAAAGCTTTCTTTTTATTTTATATGCTAAGGATGCAAAAGCTAAATTTTCTGTCTATTTGTGCTTTCAGTTTGTTACGTTATAATTTAATGATGATACCCCTCTGTACTGTAAGCAGTGCAACCATTTATCTATCTTATACTAATTGGCTTTTTCCCCTTCTTTCTGCATTTTGGGTGCATGCTTTTATTTCTCTTTAGCAATAAATAAACTACAGTTGTACCATAATATTTGCACAAACTGGTATCTTCTTCCACAAATAGGACTATTTGACTTTTTAATGGTAAGCAGGTTCCTTTGTACAAATATGAAAATCTTTTATGTTATAGTTTCTTGAATGTTAGACTACTTTTTTTTTTCTTCATTTTTCTAATATTTATACAATGTATGTCGGAACATTGACATTTAAGAAAATGTTTCGATAGCATGGGATATACAATCTACAATTATTTTTCTAATTATCAGGTGTTTGATTTCATTGTTATATTTGAGAAAAGAGTTTTATCAGGTGTTTGCTGAGAGTGTTTTATATATTGTGATTTATGATATTTGATTTAATTCAATGCAAGAAAATCAAAAAGACAAAAACTTTATGGCTGCAACTTTTATGCCTTTCTACGATTGCTGTGAGATTGTCAATGGATCATCTCAAATTTTGTATCTCTTTTATCAATTTTTCATGATGGAAGAAGTTATTCGTATCAGCATTGCATCGATTTTATGTAAAAAAGTGTTCATGATGGTATATGCATTAAAAGTTGTGTTCTTCATTCGATTTGATCCTTGTAGTGTTGGATTAACCTCTTTCAGGAGATTGATGTAGTTAGTTGTTTATTTTGGGTAAAAATTTATCCGAATTAACCAAAGTTTGCTTTAGTTTTTACCTGTAAGTCTGTAACAATAATTTTTTTTCTAATAGATGTAACAAAGGCTTCAGTGTTGCTGTTAGACACCGACCTCCAGCAGCCACCCGACATGCACGACTGACCTGCGAGTCTGTGACGGAATTTTAATAGCACAGGTATCACATTTATTGTTAGTAATGTAATCGTTTCTCGTGGTCCAATTGACATTGTGTGTAATTAGGTTTTTACTTAATCTAATTCCTTCAATCTTGTATATTTGGGGATTTTGTTTGACTAATTCCTTTCAAGTATTGTTTCCTTAACATTTTTATACAAAGTTTTGTTGGTTTCATGTTAACATATCTCTCTCTTTAGTCTTTATAACTCATGCATATCTCCAATTGAGGCCTTTGTTGGTTTCATGTCAATCGGTATGATAGAAAACTTACTTTTATTACTTCTTTTTTGGTTTTTATTTGAAGTCTGTAATCTAAGTTGTTTCATTTTAGTAATAACAGAGTATTGACAACGGAAAGTGGCCACTACTCCTCTATCATACTTGCATTGCCGTTGCAAGATCGCTGGCATGTAAGACCTCTTCCATCTCATAGTAAATAGTCCGTGAAATTGCTAACAATGCTTACGTTTTTTAATTATTGTTGGGTCGTCGTTGTTGTTATACTAATTGATAGTATGTCCAACCATTTCCATATAAATTGGAAAACATCATAATTTTACCTAAATGATTGATTATCGTTATAGATTTTACCTTGGTCATGTAT
>JAWVWS010000836.1:0-25000 GCA_033807775.1 Saussurea involucrata | reverse complement strand
TAAAGTAACCCTCAAAGCGTTTCCCGTAAGGTGATCATGCGGGGTCATGAAAAACTCGAAGTCTTTCTCAAATCGGTTTGAGCGTTCGATTTCGAGTTCTTGTTCCAACCTATGTCGTTCGAGTTTTGAGCGTTCGATTTCGAGATCGAGTTTTTTCATTTTGTATTCCATTGTATCATCAATCTTGTCGTTGAACGTCGTCAACAACTGAGTAACACTTTCGTCCGTATTCGTCCCGGACGTATTACTCGTTGATGTTTTTTTTGCTTGTTTCTCCCGATGGGTCGTTGAATTTGCTCGTCATCGTCATCATCAGAAGGTTGGGTACGTTTTGAACCCCGCGATGAAGTTGTCGTCATCGTTGGAACGGCTCCCCATTTTGGACATTTTTTTAGGACGTCCCAAGCTTGTTCGTGAGTGAAAGCAACTTTATGGTGTGCTAGATACCGTTCGTGTGCCGTTCGGGATATATCGGCCTCACTCATCCCGCTTGATCTATTATTCAGCAAGTTGTTGTAGATGCCGCCAAACCAATTAATTCTTTTATTGAGGTCGTTGAACTTGCTATTGAGTTGATGGGTTGATCTATAACCTGGTTCACGACCCAAGCGAGTAAAGAACACATGCCCGATTCGGGCCCAAAAACTTCCTACATTTATGTAAAATTAAGTATAAGAATAATAATAATAATAATAATAACAATAAAAATAATTACCACCGCTTTGTGCGTTACCGATAACGGGGTCCTCCGAAACGTCAACCCACGCCGACACTAACGCGAGTTCCTCGCCTTTACTCCACGTTTGTTTGGCGGCTTTCGTTGGTCTCGGATTTGATGGTTCCGGGTTAGATTGTTGTGTCGGGATAGATTGTGGTGTGTTCGGGGTAGAAGGTTGGGTTTCCGGAACAATGTCGTCGTCGAGATTGATTGCGGGTGAAGGAAGATTGTAGTTGGCCGGATTAAACCTTGTTCAATCAAACCGGGACGTGTAAATTGGTAAGGAAATTGTGGGTGAAATTGTTGGGGAAATTGTTGCGGATATTGTGGCGGATTTTGTTGCGACCATTGTGGCGGAATTTGTTGCGACCATTGCGGACGATAACCTTGTTGTGTAAACGCTTGGAAACCAAGCTCTTGATCTTCTTGCGATTGTGGTGTATTCGGTCGGTTACGACGGGATGTAGGTGTTCTGTTTGGATTCATGATGAGAGAGGTGTGAAAAATAAGAGGTTGAGAGAATTTGAGAGAGTTTGAGAGGTGTGAAAAATAAGAGGTTGAGAGAATTTGAGAGAGTTTGAGAGGTGTGAGAAATAAGAGGTTGAGAGAATTTGAGAGAGTTTGAGAGGTGTGAAAAATAAGAGGTTGAGAGAATTTTAGAGAGTTTGAGAGGTGTGAGAAATAAGAGGTTGAGGGTTAAATATATAGTGGGATTAAATTGAGAAATTTTTTTATCTATTTTTGTTTAAAAAGAGCCGTTCAACGGCATTATTTTTAAAAATTAAATAATTTTTTTTTAATAAAGCTTCGGGATGAATCGGGATCCCATCCCCGGAATCCATCCCGCCCCGCCAACCCCGCAAGGGCCGTAGCCCATCCCGCAGCCATCCCGAGCCCCATCCCGAATGGGGTACGGATGGCCTAAACACCCTTACCCCATTCCCTCAAACCCTTTTGCCACCTCATTTATTTTAATTCTTTTATTTATACATTTAATTATTTAACAAACTAAAAATATTTATATATTTTTTAATAAATAAAAATAAGATAAATAATAAAAATAAAAATGCATACCATTCATTAAAAATAAAAATTACAAAATACAAAACACTACCAATTATGAAATTTTTGAATTTGCTCTTTTCTCGCTAAAGTAACCCTCAAAGCGTTTCCCGTAAGGTGATCATGCGGGGTCATGAAAAACTCGAAGTCTTTCTCAAATCGGTTTGAGCGTTCGATTTCGAGTTCTTGTTCCAACCTATGTCGTTCGAGTTTTGAGCGTTCGATTTCGAGATCGAGTTTTTTCATTTTGTATTCCATTGTATCATCAATCTTGTCGTTGAACGTCGTCAACTAGGGCTGGCAATGGGTAAAGGTAAACCGTTACCCGTTATGTTTCGACCCGTTGGATAAGAGTATGGATAAAGAAAATTTTATCCATTTATCCACTTATCCATTACCCGTTTACCCGAAATTTTAATGGGTAGGGTATGGATAAACGTTTTTTCGTTATCCATTACCCGTTACCCATTACGAAATAATATATAAATATATTATGTATGTATAATTATATAAACTTAAATATTGATATTCATATATATAAAGTTAAATATTAGTATTTTTTATGATGTTATCATATATATATTTTTTTTTGAAAGGCAATTGCATTTCGGGGGTATCCTGGACTTAGTCCAGACTAATCCCCCTTCGACCCGGCCACGATCCGGCCACGATACAGCCCTCGAACCTTGATATCCTAGCGTGCTCACCCCTGGATTCGAACCCGGGGTAGAAAGGGCTTCCACCACTTTCCCCCCAAGCCTTTACCGGTAGGCTACAACGTCTTGGATTAATTTTTAATGTTGTATATTAATTTTTAATTTGTTTTTTATATTTATCAAGTAAAATAGTTCATGATGATTAAATAGTAAACAAGACGATATTGGAAAAAAAATACAACCAATGTGTTGTCTTACGGTTGTTATTTTGTTTTCAAAGCATTATACTATGATTATATTTAGAGTAATGTTAAAAAGTTTACTATAACAAAGTAGATATAAACTAATTGTTATATTTATGAATTAATGTTTTACATATATGTTGACGTTTACCAAAAAATTGTATGGCTCAAATGGAAAATTTATTACACCATTTATCTATTACCTATTTCGTTACCCGCTATTTTAATGGGTAGGGTAGGATATGGATAATAGGTTTATGAGATGGATAATTACCCGTTTCGTTACCCGCTATTTTAAACGAATTGGATAACAGAATAACCCTTACCCTACCCATACCCTACCCATTGCCAGCCCTATCGTCAACAACTGAGTAACACTTTCGTCCGTATTCGTCCCGGACGTATTACTCGTTGATGTTTTTTTTGCCTTGTTTCTCCCGATGGGTCGTTGAATTTGCTCGTGGCGGATTTTGTTGCGACCGTTGTGGCGGAATTTGTTGCGACCATTGTGGCGGAATTTGTTGCGACCATTGCAGACGATAACCTTGTTGTGTAAACGCTTGGAAACCAAGCTCTTGATCTTCTTGCGATTGTGGTGTATTCGGTCGGTTACGACGGGATGTAGGTGTTCTGTTTGGATTCATGATGAGAGAGGTGTGAAAAATAAGAGGTTGAGAGAATTTGAGAGAGTTTGAGAGGTATGAAAAATAAGAGGTTGAGAGAATTTGAGAGTTTGAGAGGTGTGAAAAATAAGAGGTTGAGAGAATTTTAGAGAGTTTGAGAGGTGTGAGAAATAAGAGGTTGAGGGTTAAATATATAGTGGGATTAAATTGAGAAAAAAATTTATTTATTTTTGTTTAAAAAGAGCCGTTCAACGGCATTATTTTTAAAAATTAAATAATTTTTTTTAATAAACCTTCGGGATGAATCGGGATCCCATCCCCGGAATCCATCCCGCCCCGCTGAGCCCGCAAGGCCCGTAGCCCACCCCCGCTGATCCCGAAGGCATCCCGAGCCCGGGTACGGATGGCCTAAGTAAGATGGGAGAGGAATGTGACATATAAGACAAATAGTTGATTGATTGACTAGTTTCTTTCATATGCTTATTTTGCATGACAAAAACAAATCATAAGCCTAATTACTACAACGACCTTATACCTTATAAACACATCATTTTCTTTAAACAAAAGTAGTTTTTTTTTTTATAATTTAAAAAAAAAGAAAAAGAAAAAGAAAAAGAAAAAGAAAAAGAAATGGAAAAGATAGAAAAATGGTCACTTCAAGGTATGATGGAAAAGAAAGAAGACAAAGATAATGGGACATCATCATCCCCAATAACAACATATTTGGCTACTACTATTTAATCACAAAGATTCTAACATCAACTCAACCAGATTGTTGTGGCCCTCCCTCACCTTATCATTCACACCCCCCGCTACCTCCTCCTTTAATTCTTGTTGTTGATGTCATGTCATATTAATCCCCTAATAACTCAACTCTGTTTTGGTCTCGTTTTCTGCCCTACAGCTAGAGTGCAAATTTGCCAAGTCTAATTCTATTGATTTCTCACAACCCCGAGTAAATATTGTAATTACAAGTGTTATGACCCACAAATTGTATGGTTCCCCAAGAATTTAAATTTCTCCCACATCAATGTATCCGTGCTGGCTGGCTGGAATGCGTCTACTATAGCTTTGATCACATAGACAATACATCACCTGTTTGTTTACCTCTTAATAGTTTCATTAAGAGGCAAGGTGAATCTTATTTGGCAAAAAAAAAAAAAAGTCTGCCTCTTAATGGTTCTAAAACCATCTGAATGATTTCGTATATTGGGCCTCCCTTAACCATTCTGAACAATTACCAAACAACCATATTTCATTTTGCAATATATCATATGAGGCTCTTAATCATTCAGCAGCTGCCAAACAGCCCCGTCTACAAACCAAAAACACCAACATCTGGTGACAGAGGAAAGAAACAACAAATTGTTCACATGATTTAACTGATCAGCTTTACTACTACTACTACTACTATTTGACATCAAACAGTAGCAGCAGTTAAAAAGGTGCCTGACTATCCTCATTCGAGCAAAAGAAAACCAAGCAAAAGAGCATGATGTTATAAAATATAAACTCAAGTGAAGACATATTATTATTATTATTATTATTATGAAATTGTCTAAAATTACACACTTTGACTTGAGCTTCCTTTCCTCATTGTTTGGATTTTTGGCTCCAACTATAAAGGCGAAGAAAAGCTAAACTGCACACCAGTCTTTGCTCGGTCCTCTTCATGTTGTCTCACTATGTAGCAGTAGTTCACCTACAACACCCACAAAACAACTTTATTCCAACCTCTAAACACTCTTCCATTCCTGCATTAACATATCTATCTAAAGGGCCCATTTACCAACACAAGTTCAATAAGCGCTTACCGAGTCAGCATCATTTGTCACTCATAATGTATTGTAAACAACCTCACCTCTTACCGGGTAAGCACCAATTAGTAAACAGCCCCTAGATTCTGTTATGCTTCACTTGCCTATGGTCTAGTTTAAATAAACTGTTTGACTGCTTATTAATTACAACAAACTGGAGATATCCTGTTGACCCAAATGATTACCATAAATCTATTTATAACCGAGATAATAATGGTTTAGTTTTAACTTAAGGAAACATAGCCATTTAACATTAAAAGAAAAATGTATATAAGCAACTCTTTGGTATAGAGCTGAAACGAGTTTTGATGATGATACCTAATATTACCATTTTCACTACTTAATCATTAAGCCACGTCATTGGGCTTATGTCAGTACCATCCTAGTTGAGCTAAGCCAATCTTAAAGCAAACATTAGATAACAGCTAAGAAGACAAAAGATGATCATTGATTATTCTTTAGGAGTTCCTACACTACAGTCAGACTGGCTTATTTCCTAAACTTTATCTGATTGAATAATTCAGGAGAAAAAACTAACCTCCATGCGAAACAATTTTGTTGGTACGATAACCCCAAAGCCTGCTGAGCTACGGAATGAATCCCGATACTTCTGGAAAGAAAAATCTTGAAATGCATTCTCCGTTATTTTGGTTAGACTTCCAGCACAAGCAAACGCATGTGCATGAATATTAGAATCTCTCAACACCTTCAATGGGAGATCAAAAGAAAGGTCTGCAAAAGCTGTAACAGCAAGGTCTCCACCAAGAAAATCTCTTTCAGAATTTGCATCTTCAGAGTTTGTTTTGACTTGCCGTTTTGGTTCACTCGGGCCCACTCCCCTAGTCTTGAAACCCAATAACGATGTGGGTCCTCCCAATGTGCAAACAGGAGAAGAGTTCCCACCCAAGAAGAATCGGTCAGGTAAAGATGCAGGTGTATTCAAGAATCCACTTCCCCATGGAAAAAGAACACCGCCAGCAACTCCAAAGTTCAGTGCAGCACCGGCAAAACCCAAGGGCAAAGCATAACGAAGATCAACCTCCTGTCAAGAATAATCAGAATATGTGTTTATTAGAACTACGAGTGTTGACTTGTTTAACAAGATGCAGAGAATTTTATAATATCAGAAAAAGAGTCGTGTGTTTGAGGTGAGATCATAAGGTAAGTTTCAAATGGCCATATTAATCGATATATTTGAGGTGCTACTTCTGGGGATAGGATGAGCACACCTCCCAAATACTATTACAGTCTGCGTTTTATTAGTTTTTAATTTCTCTAACCTTTTTTGTGTTCATGGAGTGGGGTGGGGAATCCTGATGCACTCTAATACCTAATATACTTTACGCATATCCTCACCTGGATATATCTGCCGAAAAAGCACCTTTTTCACTCTATCACCGGAATGCAGATTTAGGGGCCGTTCACCAAACGCTTACCCAAGTAAGCGCTTACCAAGCCACATTACCTACCGGATTAATATGGCAAGGACCAAAAATCTTACCCGGTAAGTGAGGGCGACGACTCTTACCACGGTTGGCGCTTACCGGGTGAATTGTTGCATACAAAGCCAATTTGGTGGACTAAAATCTTACCCAGTAAGTGATAGTGTTAGATTTTACTGGTAAGCACTTACCCGAGTAAGCGTTTGGTAAATGGCCCCTTACTTATCCGTTTGTTGAGAAATGGTCATGTAACAAGCAAAACAAGAATGATTTTTCTAACTCGAAGTGTGCTCGGTGTGCATCTCTTTCCCAAATTATTTCCATTGAATCGTCATTGTGCATGCAAGATACGATTAGGGAAACACACACTGGTTTCTGGCTAATTATATTAAAAAGAAATAGCAGTTTTTTTTTGGCGAAATAACTATTTTATTAAAAGTTTTAACAAAGTTGCATGATTAATTCCATGAGCACTTGGATAAGATCCTAATCTCAACTAAATTTCCAAACTTGAAAATAGATCTCCCCCAATATGCTCCAAAAGAACTAAACAATCAACTTGTTCTAGCTCTTGCTTCCAGGATGAGCAGGTCTTGTCAACCGTTGCATAATATCTCCAAAAGAAGTATCAGTTCTTAGACATTCTCTGTTTTGGATGTTCTTAACATGCATGAAGGGCGATTCTTTTGTTTTGTGCACGTTATAGGACATTTGAGTAAAAAGTGGCACATAATCTAGTTTATATTACAAAGCCACAATTCACCAAAATGCTAATGTATAAACTCTAAAGACAACAATTTACCAACTCAGGTAAATAACAAAAAAACAACCATAACAATATGTTACAAATTGCATGTAAATCAGGTAGTAAAAAATCAAGAAAAACACGTGTTCTGTGAGTACAAAATAATGGACAATTTGGAATGGATTGATCATATACCTGGCGGATAAAACGCAAGCTTCGATAATCAGGAAAAATGCCACCGAGTTGAGAAGCAGAAACAAAAGCAAACCCTCTCGTCGGTCTGAGAGGTGAGTTCCTCCTATCAATCTTAAATGTGTACTTCATATGTGATAGTAAACCATGTCCAAGCTGCCTCCTTATCGACTTAGAAGCCATTTGTGATGGATCGGTCAAGGTGCGCCAAGAGATATTATATGCTAGGTCATGGTGTTTAGTTGATAGTAGGCCAAGAGATAGACCCAATGCTTGCTCCTTGTAAGAGGAGAACTTCAGCCAATCTTGAGAAAGCAGGGATACGCGAGCCATAACAGGAGTGAACAATCTCATGAATCTTGGCAAAGACACACCAGCGCTAATTTCTGATGTTTGGTCCCACCCATAAGACAAAGAACCATCCCAGAGATCTCCGTACCCAAATAAGTTTTTAAGCTTGAGTGATCCCTCAAGTGACCAAGATCTAGCCTACAGAAAGGATTAAAAGTATAATATATGAGAAGTGAAATGCATCTTGTACCTCAAGAAATAAAATATCAAAAAGCACATCATGTAAAATGTATCACTGAACATAGGACACATATTAAGTAAATAAATTGTTCTTAATGTTTGATTTGAATGCAAAAGATAAAACAGTAGTTCGATCGAGGCCACAAAGGTATTCGGTCAACATGGTTATTCAGCACTCGTTTGAAATGCATCTAAAAGTTATATTATTATGTATGAAATATAGTGTTGGTACATTTAAGCAATACCTTGCTCTTAATTCGTGACAACTTGAGAATATGCACAGAAAGTATGAGGGTCATGGGTCATTTTATCTCCATACATCTTTTTTTCCTAGCAAGTGAAGTAACTGTAACCGATAGGATAGACAAGCAACATGTCAATCCAAAAAATATGACATTATTTCTCACTAAAACGAAAGAAGCATGGTTTGTTGTTACTAGAGAACTCCTAGTTCTACCTCATCCTTCTCACATAGAAGTTGTAGAAAGAAGTTCATGGTCAGGATCACAACCTATTCACCTTCTCTCTTTCCCTACTGAAGCTGAAAATCCTTTTATTTCCATAATCTTTATTTAGGATACTTGTTAGAAGGAGAAGGAGAAGTTGAAGAGAACCTCTAGTAGCCCTTCCATAGGAAGATCTCTGTAGGACACCAGTAATCTCATTCTGAATATATGAACTGAAGAAATACGTTGAATATGTACTTCCCATACCCCATATAAAAGAAGTTTATTGACATAAGGAGCTGATATGACACCAGTTAAGAACCACAAAAATATGGAAGATTGTGGTGTATAGAATAACGAAGGAAAAGACTTGTGAATATCATTAAAACCTGGAATGTATCAAGAATTTTGGGTCATAATGGATGGTCTTGAGCATTACTGATATTGTAATGGTGACAGGTGTATTAAAATTACACATATTTGAAAATACTGCCTTATTTACTGTCCAAGCCACATTGAGTGGTTATGTTTCAAATTTGACAAAGGTTGATGCCAGGTCGAAGGTTAAGTACAGTAGGTGGCATGTCATTTGCTAAAGAAGCTTTTGACTTGAGAGATACTGGTGGTACAAGGTGTACAAAAGGATTAGTTAACAAACCCACATTCTTAGATATCATAACAGAGGGGGGAACTGGACATAAAGTTTCGCATTATCACTATCATTCAATACACATGCATGTGTAGCAAGTAACAATAACATGTTGGATTACTAACAACCGTGGTGGATGCAGGATGCTCCCTCATGACCTTCTGTTGATTGTTGTTCCTCTTCATATTGCTGTCATACCCTCTACTCAAGTCTATACAGAAACTGCACCTGATATGCCCCTTGAACCAGAGACAATCATGAAATACTTTGTACACTCGTTTACTTTGTTGAACGTTCTTTTTGTTATTATGTTCCCCCATATATTTATTAGGCACTCCACTTGCAGTAGGTCTAACCTCGAAATAGAAGAAATCTACAGCCCCAGCAACAGTTATTTAGCAAGTAATGATACCATTTGATACCTAAACCACACCAATTATGTCATATAAACTTGTATTAAATTTACGAAGCATTGATTTAGGGATTTCCTGATTTTGGAACCTCTAAGCATGACGGACTTAATAT
Source organism: Saussurea involucrata (assembly GCA_033807775.1). Classification (NCBI taxonomy): domain Eukaryota; kingdom Viridiplantae; phylum Streptophyta; class Magnoliopsida; order Asterales; family Asteraceae; genus Saussurea; species Saussurea involucrata. The sequence goes on along the minus strand of JAWVWS010000836.1, from coordinate 15,352 downwards.
CCAACAACAACGACGGCTCTGGGCATCTAAGGTTCTGCCCAGACACAGAAATAAATGTGGGGAATTGAATTTGAGCATAATATGATGTTAGAGATTAATAAATTTTGGCCAGATAATCTTTTATGTCAAATGCCCAATCTCAAGTCATGTAAAAGTAAAACCAAGGTTTTCCATATGGGTAAGGTTTTGCTAGAATGAACATGCTAGGCACAGTAGAATGGTAGTCCCATAACTCTCTCAGTCAGAGATACTCTCTTCTAGTAGATAAGATGGGAGGCATCCTTACTAATGGTCCCAATAGCCTTTGTTTCAGTGTTTAAAACCGCTAACTGGAGCTAGGCGACCGACTAAGCTTCTAGCATTTAATCATCCAAACAGAAGCTACATGTATACATTGAAGCGGTGTACTTCAATACATAAAAGATAGAACTTTTTAGATTACATAAGTGGGATAAGGTAAGGAATAAACGTTTACCAACTAAACAAAAGAAGTAACGCATCAAAGAGCCCTTAGAACATGATTCCACAATCATCCTCATAGCCAACACCTTAAAACCTGTAACTCAATTCCATGTGATACACTTCGTACCATGCAGTCCATCATACGGTAGATGGTTAATCTGGTTTTTTCTCACCTTGTCATATCCACAAAGCTTCTCATATTATCACTATATGAAACTTAGTCCTATGCATTTATATCAAAATGCAAACTTCATTGCATTAGAAGCAGAAATATTCATCAGTACAAAAACACTCAATCCCATTTCGATAACTTCCTTCTAGCCCCTAGGAAAGTGACTCATTATTGAAGAACCAGATACAAAACAGAACATATTAGTATTCAATCACAAACTTAACAATTGATATATAACTCCAAATGCAAACTTGTCATTGGATACCTAGAAATCATAAGATTACAAATTCTAAAACAAGTAAACGAGAGTTTCGTTATCCCTGCCATAATTATTAATTTCTTGTCTAACCTTAATGCATTCACATAAATAATCAATCGAAGTAATAATAGAAGCATATATAGCAATCAGAGCATACCAATCATCAACCATTGGTATATGATGTAACTTCAATAACCACCTCACAGTCATAAAGTTAGAAAGTAAGAAAATAAACTTGAGCTACCTCCGGTTTAGTAAAAATGCCGATATCACCAGTGAGAGGGTTTTTCGACTCAACAACTTGAACAATCACATTAGTAGTCCCAGGCAATTCAGGCGGCCCCGAATCAAGCGTGATATTTACGGAATCAAAAATATCGAGTTTTTGAAGCCTCGCATTGGCTATCGTCGCTGCTTGAAGCAGCTCTTGGACTGAGGTTGCGTTTTTTAGGGCTTCAACTTCAGCTTCGATTAACGATTCTTTAGTCTTGTTGTTTCCTTTGATCAACACATCATGAACTCTCAGTGGAACTCTCTCCGAAGAAATCCGGTGAAAAATTCCTTCCATTCTTGCCCTTTCGGATCGCATTCTCGCTTCCGACGTTACTGGTAGTTCTTCTTCTTCCTCCTCATCTTCATCTTCATCTTCGTCTTCATCAAAATCATCTTCTTCCTCCTCCTCGCCTCCATTTGATGATTCCTTCTCGTCTTCCTCTAGTTGTGAAATTGGATCATCTTCTTTCACCATTTTCGATTTAGCTGTTGTGTTATGTTATTCGTTTGATGCAGTCCAAGTTGGGAGAGATGAGAGAGAGAGAGAGAGAGAGATAGAGGGGTTAGAATTAGACGACACAGTACGGTGAGGTAGGCACCTAAGCCCACTGTAGTGATCAATCGATGTCGCCGTGTGCGTGCTCCTTTGAGTCTGTGCTGGGCTATCTTAAAACATTTGTATTTGGGCTTCACCTCATTCTCCCTGGGCCTCCCTCTGTCTTCCTGATACCATTACCATTTACCAAAGTGGCCAAAAATGGGTCCCGTGCCGGATCCAAATCAGACCCGGTCGTAAATATTGATCCCGTACTCGGTTTTGGCGTAACTGGTTCCGTCTCGACCTAAATATGAGGTTCGGTTAAGATGTATGAGGCCTGGTTAAGAGAACTGGTACGGTCTCGGGTCAGGTTCAAATCGGTCCCACTTATTTTATAATTTTTTTAAAAATTGCTTTTTAACATATAAAATACATTTTTCGAAGAACTTGGTCAATTAACTACGCCAACAAATACAATTTAATTATAATTGGGTCAATTAAATACACTAAAAATACATGTTTGTTATTGGTCAATCAAATATACTTAAGAAATATTTATTTGGGTCAACTGAATACACTTTAATAACATTTTTATTATAATACATTTATAAAATACACTTAAATATACATTTTGGTCTTCAATCAAATACACTTAAAAAATCCATTAAAAGATAAATTTAAAAATACATATAAATTTATTTTTACATGTATTTTTAAAAGATAAATTTTAAAAATATACTTAAATTTTGGGCCGGTTCCAAGCCGGACCACACATTGTTTTTAGAAAATCGTAACCGGTCCCAAAACGAACCGTTTCTAAGTCGGTCATGGGCTAAACCAGACCCATTTGGCCATCTATACCAGATATTGTAAATATGTGATTCATAACATAATTACATATTTCATAATACATAAAAATCTATAAACGAATAAAAATATATATTAAATTAAGATTAATAAGAGATCGTTTTTATGCAATTTATTTCTCTTTCAATTTTCGTTATACTTTGTCAAATTTGATTTAAAAATGGGAGGAGTTTCTTTCGGTTTCTTTTAAATAATATATGTGTTAGACTTGGACAATCTCAATCACGGTTGAAACTGGTTTTCTATTTTTTTTTCAAACTTCTTTCGGAATATTTTCAACACATATAAATTATTGTATGTTATTTATTTTTATTTAATTGACATTGCTACATGACCTCTGTTTTATTTCCTAGGTGTAAAGTAATTTTCAGTTTTTAATTTTATTTTAAACATTTTATGTATTGTTACCTCAGTTAGTAATTTTTACATCGTTACTTTGTTTCTTATTCAATTTGCAATGTGAAATAAATTAAAAATTAACTTAATACTTACAATTGACAATCGTTCGTATTAACTTATACCTTGTATTCTTATCATTTTTTTTTATCAAAACTAATTCAATTAAAAGAAAAATATGTTTAATTTATCAAAGAAGGAATCAACTGACCTAGTCCATGTATAACTATAATGGTTTGGGTTGGTACATACATGTATATTCATTCCTATATATCTTTCAGTTATTTGCATGATATTTTTTTTGGGTACATTTTAGATATTTAAACTCGTTTGAGGATAGGAAAATTCCCAAACGATTGAATTGATAACGAAGAAAAAGAGGAAGCTTAATTAATTGGAATGGTAAAAGCTAGTGTACTTGAGAAAATACAAAGTATGTGAATGTGATGATATTTCTAGCTATATGTTGAGTTGGAACATGTAAGGTCCAAAAACAACCTTCTATGTATTATATATAGCCATATATATATATATATATAATCATCTTAATGGAAAACTAGTTAAGAAACTTCACATCTTCCTACCTTCACGTATAATAATATTTCCATAAGGAGCCTTCTGTTCTACCCTTATGAAATCACGAGATGCCAAAACTGCAATCACAAATATTCCATACATACATGTATGTAAATAATTAGCACTTGATCAATTTCTAAAGGGGGAATTTACTAAAGGCTTATCTGGTCACTTACCTTATCGGGTTAGTCATGATAACAACCAAGGTTCTTATCTTACCTAGTTAACGATTGATGTGTGGGAGATACTTACAAACAATACATTTTGATAGTCAATAATGTTACTTACCTGACAAGGTAAGTGAGGGTGGTCATTCTTGCTTACCCGATAAGCATTTGGTAAACGACCCCTAAGAGTAAGACTATGAAACATACATACATACCACAAGTCTGGTAAAATAGACCGGCAGCCTTTGCCCTGTTCAATCCAAATGCAAGCTGGTTAACTGATGTGGTATCACCAAATCCTGGTGTATCAAAATGCATCTTCAGTTGCCTGCATGCATGCACCAGTATCAACCTACTCCTCATATTTTAATTCTACTGTCAATGTAACCAACACATAGTAACTAACTAAAAGTATTACATACTTGCGGAGAGAATCAGTTAACTTCTCCACCGGTGGATCAGGTAGCGGGACATTTTGGGTTGGTGTTGCTGCTCCAGTTTCTACGAGCAGACCTGAAGAATTGTAAACTAAGACCACTGAATGCAACATTCATGACCAATATATATGAAATAAATAAATAAGGACAAGGCCAATCCATAACCATTTTCAGATAGCCTAGATAACTTCATATCTGGATCAGGGTGATCCCATGAAACCTCCTCTGCCACTGGTTCAAGGCTACTCCCACTTCTTCTAGATGATGAAAAAAGTCTCTTCTTGTTGGACCTGCTGAATCAACCAATTCAGAACCCACCCTATAATTCATGATATACTCACTCATTCACTCACTAACCTTCCAGAATTCACATCTGAACCATATGCCATTAACCCATCTCCTGATCCTGAGCTTGGTATGGATCTAACTTCCCCACCTGCTACTTCAAACAGCACAATAAAAACACTTAACGACAACAGGAGCCCACTAAGTGTTGACTTCTATAAAGGAAAAAAGTCCAGCATATATACCAGAATTTGTAGGTGTGACTATCAAGTCAGCTTCAGCTACTGGCTCACTTACTACATTCTTCACAAGGTTGGCTCTCAGCTCTTCCATCAGGATTTCAGAAGGCATCTCCATAACACCTTCCCTTCCCTTCTCTACGGATACCCTCAATGACCCTGAACCAACTCCACTATGCTCCTCTTCAAAAGCCTAAAAGATTGAAATACTAGATTATGAGGAGGAATTGCCACTATATATATAATCTCTATTGACTAGACATGCAAATGCAAATGCTTGAACAATTTTTCTTACGAATCTTGTTTGCCCATCGTAATCATTTCTTTCTGGCGGTGATGATGATGATGGTGCTGGTGGGTGAGGTGGTGAGGTTTTCCCTGAAATCACATTGTTAATTACTCCATTATGTCAGCAACAAAAACTCGACTAAAAAATTGTCTGTGCCCAAATCTCATATCTCCTTCCTGTCCCACCAGTACTGTGAAGACACATACAAGTAGTTCATTTCATATACATTTATTTATTTAATTTACGTTTTCATTTTCTCTCCGATTATGTGTTTTCACGTGATTAATGGGATATGGAAATTGGGGGCAGGAGGTTATTGTTAGAGAAGACAGACCAGAAGGAGAATCATGCGAAGGTTGGGTACTTCTCATCCATTGTTTTAATAGAGGAAGGGGATAATAAATATCCCTTTTTCCATTTGTAAGCAAGCCACAAGCTAGAGCAACTGGGGGTAGATCCATGAGTCTGGCAATCTTCATAGACTGCATGATGCTCAAGTGCTGTAATCATTTTCAGTCAATCATATAGCTAAAATAAAACACTGCACATTATATATGTGTGATTAAACCAAAAAAAATGTCAATCAAAAACGTACTTTTCTCTTTCTTCCTCTTCTTGAGACAATATCAGAAGTATTTTGAAGCCATGATTGGTACATCTGACCAGGGATTATAGTTTGTCCATAATCCATGACAGGAGCTGGGGCCTTTCTTGCTCTTCTTCTGGGTGGTCTTTGCCTCTGTGGACTATCCTGGGCCTACAATATTCATTGTTCCTTTTAAACCAATTCATATGTTTACAAGTTATGGCGGAAACAAATGAATGAACACTAACCTTGCCGTCATCAGATTGGTGATTGGCATGATCTCCTGGATGCTGCTCGAGAATCTCATCGGCTACATTAAGAACCTGTAGGTCAGTAACTATCTGCACAAATAGCTTTCCTAGCCAAATTTTAAGTCTTAATTGTACAAATACTAAGATCATCTTATGCATTTTCAGCTTTGCTCATGTATTCATCCTCTATTACTTTTTATTTGGGCAGTTCCCTTTGCTCCTAGTAGTACCGTAGCAGTTTAATTCTATCAGCTACCAGAAAATACTTTTCATCCTCTTTTTTTTTTTGAAAGGCATAGCGGCATCGATCCTTTCGACCAACTACCACGAACACACGCACGCACGCCTCCCCGGCGGTATCGGGCATCCAAGGGCAGCCCACTAATCCGCCGCTGTCCCGGCCCAGCTTACGCTGGACCTAAGGCCCAACCTTCGGTTGGGGGGATCAGCCCAGCAAGCTGGACCATCCAAGGACTGGGTACTCCTCATGCTCCCAGATGTTTCCCCAAGGATTCGAACCCGGGTAGACCGGGATACCATCCACAGCCCCCCCAGGATGTTACCGAACTCGGTTACCCAACTGAGCTAGACATGATTTGTAGTTTTCATCCTCTTTTACTTGAGATGATAAACTGATACTTACGGATTTGAGCTTCATCTTGTGGAGGTGGAGAGGGCACTAGACTACTTGGGATGTCAGTATGACCATGAGAAGAAAAATTCACTTGCGTCTCGTCATCCCCTTCAATGTCAAACCTGTAATATCATCGAGTGACAATTTTTCCCCATTAAGTCATGCTCAATTTTCTATCTGCAACATATAGCTTATGAAATGTACAAAGTATATACTATATATAATTAAGGTAGTGTAGGAATTTTGATTATAGCAAGGATAACTGTTTTCATCATCTTGAAACTAAGGAACAAGTCTGAATTAGTTTCTAACAGAAGAAATGTAGCAGTTACAAGGATACACTGACACAATAAAGTTTCCATTTGCCAAGACAATATCCTACAAGCACAAGTAGTACCCACAACACAAGACCTTCAGAAAATTAACATTATAAGTCATAACTAAGTAACCAACCTCTCAAACTGTCTGAAGAGACCTGCATCAGCCTGGTATGAATCATATAGCTCACATAGCGTGATATCAGCGATATCAGCTGAGAGATCAAAGAAATCATCAGGGAATGTTTGACAATATGAAAATTTGTGTCTGTAAGCAGATATATCTACAAATAATTTCAAATGAAGTTAGAAAACCTTGATGATGATCCTGAGGCAGATCTGCTTCATTCATGTTGTGGCTGACATAGGGCTCATCTATGCTGTCAAGTTTCTGCACAAAAGAAAAGTCCCGATTCTGTTTATGAACTTTGACTTAGAGAAGAATAATGAAGGAGATGGTCATTCTTATCCCTTCATTAAACAAATTTACCATTGCAAAATAAGAATTTTTCTTGAACCCCATCAGTGTGTCTGAGTTAGAAAATTGAAGAGGTTGCTCAATCTCTCCTAGGTCTCCCGGTTGGTTTTCAGGGAGTGTAACAGCTTCATATCTACCATAACAGAACAATAAATACAATAGTTTAGATTAAACCTAGGAATCAAATATCCATGGATTCCAATTTCCACAAACGAATCTATCATTGTGCATCAATAACATGCATTGGGAAGACTACAAAGCCTTAAATAAATAACCTAACAATGTCCCATATCAAACGAAACAACATTAGTTGTTGGTGTTTTACTGATAGTAATCTTGCTTCATATCATACGGGATTTGAGATGTATATTGAAGTTATTTAATTATATCTGGTCATACTTGTTCAAATTGAAACTAGGATATAAATATACTACCTAACTCGGTTATCGAATTTTAATAGAAAAACACAACTTAACTGAAAATATCTATATCTAAAATGGAATTTATGACTTACTTCGCCTGAGACTTGCCCTTAGGAAATATGGTAGGATCTCGAACAGCTTTAACCTTCCATGCTTCATTGATTTCCACCTGTAAAATTCACTTCTTAATATTTTCATAAAGTAAATAGAAATCCAAAGCAGAAATCGAGAAACAGAATAGAGAGTGCACCAGAAGACGCCTCACATCCTCTGTAAATAACAAAAATTACAGTTGTAGATAGATTAATTGCAAATTGTAGCAAAAAATCATACAAACACGTAAACGAATAAAGCAAATTGATGAGAATCACCGTAGAGAAGTTTCACTTTACGCTCGTATACAATGACGACTCCACCTGAGAATGAAACAAAGCAATTTGACAAAAATCAATTTCAATCCCAAATACGTCGACGAATCTGATTAACAGCGGTTAACTATTTTACCCATTAGGATTCCAGATAATCTGAGAGCCATTGGAACTGATGGATTCAATATTTCTTCACTGTAATTTAACGGTCAAAGTAAAATCATCAACTAGATAAGCGAATTGGAAAACAGTGGAAACCCAATTAATTAATCAAATCAAAACCAGATGTTGATGATGTTAAGCTTGTCCAGCTTCCTCCGATTGATTTTCGCGTGCATTGTTGCCGCCATCCTTATTAACACATATGCATACAAACAAACCAAAAATTCAGATCAACATATACACATAACTTCGAAATTAATCAAAACACGAATGAACACACTAAAATAATTTGCAATCACGCGTGGCTTGAATTGAGAACACACAATCACAAAAAAACATGCGTAATGTTTATGTTTTTCACACATCAACAGAAACTAAATGAATATGAAATCCACAACTTGCAATAATGCTTGAATCGAACTGAAATCCACACAAATTCCATACCAGATTTGTCCCAGAGGAGCTTTGCGTGCAAGGAGCTGGTGAGAGTAAAACATTCTCTCTGTGTTTCAGTTGCAAATATGAGAAGTGAATTTGGAGCAAAAGGTTTTTTAGTTTAGGGTTTTGTGGAGCAAAAGTTGTAAACCATATATATATATATATATATATGCGTGTGTGTGCAGTGCAGAAGAAGATCACACATGCAAATTGAGATTGCGGTCGCGATTGTACAGTCTGTGTAACAGAATTGAGGCGGGAGCAGGGGCGGATCTACATGGATGGTAGTGGGGGAAGGGCCCCCATGAGAAAGAAATTTTTTTGAAATTTTTAGGGTAAAAAATAGAATTTTTTAGTTTTATACCACTACGCCCCCCAGTAAATATTCGTTCGGGACCCCATATACCAAAAAAAATGTCTTGAAATCAACTGAAAAATCAAAATTAACTTTCGAAATCGACTAAGGGGTGTTTGGGAGTGCTTATATTTTTAACTTATGCTTAATTGCTTATGTGGTGAAGAAAAGCTGTTTTAAAAAAATGTTTGTTAAAAATTGAGGGTAAAAAGGTAATTTGGATAGATAAGGAAATAAGGAGAAGTAAATAAGTAGGTATGGAATGACTTATCAAAAACAACTTATTTGTGATGAGGAGAAGCAAATAAGCACTTTTGATTTTTTCTATCCAAACACTCCAAATAGCTTATTTGCGGTGGGGAGAAGCTATAAACAAATAAGTCAAAAATATAAGCACTCCCAAACCCCCCCTAAAACCCCACAAAAGTCCTTCGAAATCGACAAAAAAACTTAAAAATCCATTAAAATCAACTAAAAAACTTTAAAAAGCCCTCAAAACGTTATATTTAGGCTAAAATACATCAGAAAATTTTACGGACATTTAAGTTACATTAAAGGTGCCCCATGAGAAAAAAAATCTTGGATCCGCCACTGGACGGGGGCGTATTTTTGCTAATTTGACTCTTTGCATCATGCTTTTTCCATGCTACCATCGTTTAACTTGCCACGTGTACATAATATACTTCCACTAAAACGTATGCTTGGGCCTTGAAGACTTTAACAACCCTACAACAGCAATATATTCTTCATCAAAAACATAATGTTTTTATTGGGTATTATCTTTTAGACAAAAAAATGGGTTATTTTTACGGAATTTAATTAAAATAACCAAATTTAATCGTATGTAATTTAGAATATGTTGGTAGAAAACATATTTTTTTTATGGAAGAGATACTTTTTCAATAATCCACATTTTCCAACAAATGATTCTTGATATATAATAAAGAGTTCAGACTTACTAAATATGAAACTAGAGAACTAGATTCAGTTTATCTATTTAATTTTTTTTTTGAACGGCATTTAACACACACACGCTCCCGAGGTATCCGGACTCCCACTTAAGGGTGCCACCCGACTAATCCCCGGCGACCCGGCCCAGCCTTTGGCTGGACCCGAACGCCCCGGAAGTGGATCCCATAGACTGGATCCTCCGCACCGTCCCCGGACCCGGCCCCAAAGGACCAAGCCCAAAGTCTAGATACCGCTGAAGTGTAGCCCCCGTGGTTCGAACTTGAGACATAGGCCTTCCAGCACTATCCCCAAGCCTTTGCCACTGAGCTAACACCCCTTTGGTCTTTATTAATGTCTTTTGAAGACAAGTTGTCCAAAATAGATGGATGTTTAAATAGACATTTTTCAAACTGTATATTATTACATGTGTTTCCTAAAAGTATGTTCCTTTTTATGACAATTAGGGGTGTTCAAAAAAACCGTTAGACCGTTCAAACCGGTCGAACCAAGTCAAACCAGACGGTTTTTAGCGGTTTGACGGTCCGACCTGGTTCGGTAATTTGCCAAACCGGGCGATCTGGTCCGGTCTGCAGTTTGACTTTTTTTTAGGTGGTTTGGACCAAACCGACCGCCAAATATATATATATATATTAAAACTCTAGCCCAACTTTTAAAACTTAGACTCAACTTTGTCTTAAATCCTAATAACCCAAACATAAATCTACTTTATCTTGAATCCTAATATGCATTCACTATTCGTTGTTCTCGTTCACGTCTTCATGAGTCACGACTTCAAAATTATATATGTTTTTTAAGTTTAAACTTTAAAACCCATAAAAGGCCCAAACCGCCTAAACCGGTCGGACCAAACCGCCTAACCCTACGGTTCGGTTTGACCGGTCTGAGCACTTGATGTCAAACCGCTCGGTTCGAAAGTTTAATAAACCGCCATTTGCGGTCTGGTTTGTGGTTTGAGGGGTTAAACCGCCTAAATCGGACCGCGAACACCCCTAGTGACAATTGAATAAAAAAGTACATATATTCTAAACGTACTTTACTTCTAGATTCCACGGACGAATTTGTGATTGTGCTTCAAAAATGCTCGTTCCTCTATCTTTTCCCTGGTTCTTGATTTGGCCACAAGACAGGCATAATTTGCCCCCATTTCAACCATCGTTGCCCAACGCGGCTTTCTTGAACATACATTCAAATTTAAACGTGCTCCCTAACTTTAACTCGAGTCCAAGACTTCCATTAAATAGTTAGTTAAACCCAACACTTCCTATTTACGTGAATTGTGAGGTTAGACCCCTCCCTTAGACGATTGTGTTACCTTTTGATCAAGTATTGGAGTGTTATGTATGTGGACTAGTTAGTTATGAATCAAAAGATTAAAAAACATGTTAAAGTCATAGCAAAAAGGGATACCCGCACACTATATTTGACTCACGAGGCAAAAAAAAAAACATGTCGATAAAAAAAAGGATCACACACATACACATTGAAAATCCGCATGGTTCATAGGTCTCACTATTGTATAAAATAGTTTAGATGGGGATAGCCCTCAAGCTAACTAATCATACTATTTATTTTCTTTCATTTAAAAAGTCACCACAACCTATATAAAAGGGGATATACAAATCGATAAAAGGTATTTGAAATCCTAATTGAAAAAACTTATTCCTAAACATTCTTAACTCGTTCTATCTCTTGCATGACATAAATTACTATACCTATATACATACATACACACACATACATACATATATATACACACATATGCACGCATGCGCACACACACACTTGTAGACCCGAGAAAGCATATGCATACGTATGTGTATCCTTTCAACATGTGACTTAAAATGAGCAATTGGGTATCAGAAAATTTGCATATGTAATTTAAGAGTAAATTATACTAGGGGTCCCAGTAGTTCGCAATTCATTTTAAGTTGGATTCCTATTTCCAAAATAAGTACAGTAGAGTGTAACACCCTCAAAATTGGAAGAACAACTAAATAAAAACTTCGATTTATCAGACAACTGAGAATAAAATTCTTACTACAATCATCATTGAAATCACTTCAAAACTAAATACGAAATAACTTCAACATTAAACATAACCTAAGCAATACACCAAGACTACAAAGGTCGGGTGTTACTCAACCCAAAACAAAGTTGTTAATCCCAAAACCGCGGATGACTTCATCCCGCCACTTACCTCTCGAAAACACATCTAGCACTCCACTCTTCATAGTGTCACTAGAACTATTCCCCAACCGGAACCTGTTGCACATACCGACAATTAAAAAGGTTAGGCTAACGCCTAGTGAGTTCAATAGTTTTTATCATGATTGAGCAATTCAATAAACGAGGAGGATGTAGCTTGAAAACATAATTTCCCAAAAAAAAGATTTATGATAATTATGCAAACAACCCATTTTCTCAACACACGCAAATCCCGTGACGAAAGCTTTCATATAACACATTTCCCAAAAATGAACTTAATTCCAAAACTCCCTCAAATCGTAGTTAAATACTAACTTTCCCAAATTATGTATATATATGAACAAAACTCCATTAATTAAAACATCTCAATAAGGATGAGGCATAATACACCGCCAACAGATCATGGAAAACAATCCATTTAAATATAACATGTCATCGAAAACATGGATAAAAATAAATACCCAAAACAACACATTTCGGTGACGGAGGAGACCTGGTTCCATCGAATGTGACGGGCACACAAAGTTAGGTCACTTATCAATGTTCTCGAGATTCACATAGAGTCATGGATCCCCGTATCTGGCACACTATGGGCCCCACCGCAAGATGCCCTAATGACTCTAGTGTCTACTCGACCTCTAGATGAGTGTCACCACAAAAGTCACAAGTCCCCGTATCTGGCTCCACATGGAACAACCACCGCAAGACTTAGCTCTGTATATGGCTACCAAGAGCACCACCGCAAGCTTACATGAAAACCTGACTTGGGGACTACTCACTAGACTCAAACATGGACACTAAAAACTCCATGATGAATAAACGGACTGGACTACACGGACCTCGAGTTCAACCACCCACGATCTATACCCCGAGTCCAGCACAAAGGGTCACACGGTTATCGAGTTCAACCACCCACGATCTATACCTCGAGCTCCCGCTGACTATAAATATGTCCAGTCCCCTAAACAGGGATAAATTCCTATTAAACCAATTAACCGACTCATATGCCTATAGATCCAATGCATTACAGTCTAAAATGTTACATGACCCCAAACGAATGAACTAATGCATTCAAAACATGTACTTCCAAATAAATTACAATTAAGTGCATAACACATCCAAAGCTCCATCTCGAGCTAGTAAAACTGGGCAAATACCCCAAAGACTCATTTGAGTATAAATTAAGCCCAAAAGGGCAAAATAGACGTTTGACCAAATACACGAGTCCGAATGGTTACGTACACCAAAATACATCTTTCTTCATAATTTTTGTCTCTTAAAGCACAATTGGCTTTCGGCCCAAAATCAGAAGGTTTACAATTCACCAAAATGTTTATGAGGTCGAGATTGACCAAAATACAACGACTCACACATTTGTATTTTCAAAACGTACCGTATCTAAATTGTGCATAATTCTGTCAACACTAAAAGCGTATTTTTACCAAATAACCTCCATTTGTGAAATAAGTTAAATACACACTTTCAATCATGATTTACTTATAAAAGTATCCAAAAATCTCAAATATGGGTGTTTTATAAGAGTTTATACACCTTCATAATCAAAATCCACCAAATAACTCAACAAAGGATAATTTTCATGTAAACACATAATCACTTTAAAATGACATTTTGGCATGTACAACGTTTTCACAAATCAACTTGAACTCGCTTTGCTAGATTTAGGCTAAATCCATATTTTCCCCATCTTGAGCTCCTTTGAAGGAAGCTTGAATCTTCAAGTCAAATCTTTCAAAACCTAGATCCACAAGTCTCCAACCGTAAATAATCATCCCCAAATACTTAGAATCGTTTCTCTCAACATAAAACATCAAAATCCCCAATAATACCAAAACCCTAATTTCTTAGATGAAGAAAAGAAAAGCTTACCTCAACCACCAATTGAATCCACCAACCAAATACCACTAGGGTTACCAAGATGAACTCCAAACGTTACTTCTTGAAGGAGATGGGAGAGGGTTGGTGAAACCCTAGAAAACGAAGATGCCAAGGAACCATATGCATCTTGCTAGGAAATCTTTAACAAAGCTCTTCAATGGTGGCTTAATTGTGGATGAAAGCTCCAACCAACAACTAGCTTTGAAGTGAAAGGGGAGAGGGTTTTGAGAGGGGGAAATCGCCTCCAATGCTTCAAAAATCGGTACCTAGAAGGGTTTTGAGAGAATGAGGTCACAAGGAGCCAAAACGTCATTTTTATGTGCCCAGGTAGCCGCGGGCGACTATGCCCAACGACTATGCTCTGTGGCAATGTCGCGGGCAATGTCGCCGTGACTACCCACCCCTCGGTACAATCCATGCGATTTTGCCCCTGCGATAGTGACATTGTCACAGTCGCGGGACACTCTCGCCCCAAATGTACCGCCCTTTGAAAATCCTCATTTTCACCCAAAACACTTCCGTCACTGAGAAGGGTCCTATGTGGGTCTTTCCACACTCAAGCTCTACTTCGCCAAATGTCAAACGGGCTCGATGCCACTTTTATTTTTCCTGAAAAAATGGGTGTTACATAGAGGTTCGTGTGACACTGACACCGTTAAAACCAATTTATTAGTTGAGGGGTAAACTGTTCAAATTTTCTATTAACTAAAAAACTTTAAAAAATAATTAAACAATGATAAGTGTCCGCACATTTGACTTTTGACCCTCTCTATCGATGTATACACAAACTTATCCAGACATCATTGGTTAACAAAATAGATAATCTATAGTTAAAAGAAAAACAAAACCCATACTATCATCATGTAACATTTAAATAAGCGGACAACGTTGCAAGGAGAGTCGATGGGTTTTTCTCTTACTCCCGGTAATTCCAAAATGTAAGAACTTCCACATGGAGTAACCTCATGTCAATTTCTAAACGTTTATCGTATAAGTATTTACGAACAAGATTTATCATCTTCACTTTACCAGGTAATATTTTTGGTTTTTAAAAGAGATTGTTGGTAAGCATCTTTTATCGGATAAGCATTTACCGGATAAAAAGTTTCTCCCTTACTCTAACACCCCAAAGTTTGGAATTGTGACGTTTGGACTTGCGGACGTCCGCATAGGGACAAGGCCGGACGTCCGTGTCCAGCCGGAAGTCCGCGGGTTGTTCGCAGAAGCAGCAGAGAAATGGTTGGGGTTCGTTCAGGAAAGGCCGGACGTCCACATAGGCTTCCAGCCAGACGTTCGCGCGACGTCTGA
>JAWVWS010000835.1:0-25000 GCA_033807775.1 Saussurea involucrata | reverse complement strand
CGGGTAAACATTTGGTAAACGGCTCCTTAGTCTCTAACTCAATTGATCAAACTCTCGAACAAGTTGTTGTTCACAACTTAATAGGTGAATGCCTAAATCCTTTTGGACGAAGCATCATGTGAGAAAAGCGTTAATATGAGAAGCCTAAGAAGGGATCTTAACCCTTAGTCACCTTTCGTCTCATCCCACCCATGAATTGCGCTTTTCATGGAAATTGATCTAGTGCATCTCGATATATCTCAGTAGCGTTGATCTTCAATTAGGATCGATCCAAGGATCAGATCCCTTCTTACACTTCTCACCATAACATCTATTCTCACATGAACCTAACCTAATCCCTCATAGGCTCTAGTCTCTCGATTTTGATCGTTTTTAGTATTAATTACTGAAATAGCCACTTCAACTTATGTCATATCATAAAAATGACCACCTTTTTCCAAATTTGTCACAAGAAATCGCTCACTAAAATTTACAAGTTTAATTAAATACAATTATAAAATGTTCAATAAAATCTACAAATAGATCTTATTAAATTATCTAGAAACCCATTAAACATATAAAACGATACATATGTCATTAGACATATAGCCCAGTTAGTAAAGAAGTGGAACAACTTTGCCTTGCATAACATAATCATGCTCGAATTCCACGGGATTCGAACTTGAATACCTCTGCTCGTATTAGACCATCTCCAACCGACCTTCAAATCGCCTAAATTGCCGGCCGACCATCTCCAACCGACCTTCAAAAGCCATTTTTTTCAGGCCAAGACTTTTGAACGCCAAATATGGCGTGTGGTTTCAGTTTTGCAGGCCTCACACCAAAAGATGGAGCCCACCACTTTAGACTAAAGTTAATATATTTAACTAATAAATATTATAAATTTTAATTAAAAATAGTTAATAGTAAATAAAATATGTTATTTTAATGTGAGGTCCACAAATTTGGTGTTTTTTTTTAGAATATGATTGGAGTTTAAGTTTTTTTTTTGATGTTGGGTCCACCAAAATTGGTGTTTTTGATGTTTTTTTTGTGCCAAGTTGGAGATGCTCTTAGCCGCTCACGAAATGCCTTCTAACATGTAGCGTTTATAATATAGATCCGATTGGAGTTGTTGGTAATTACCTTTAACCACAAAAATATATAAGAGTACATATGCCCGCCCTTGTTGTTACCTCAACCGCTAGGAAGCTTCCTAACAAACACCCTTCTATAAACCCCAAATATTCCATTTCCTCTTATTAACAAAAAAATCATGAACATCTCCAATCTCCTCATTCTCCTCCTCCTCCTCCCTGTGTTCTTCGCGATCCCAATTCAATCCTCATCATCACCACCGCATTTCCTCAAATCATTCACACAAAAGTCCGGCAATGAGGCCATTAACGTCGCACCTCAGCAGTACTTTGAAGTCACACATCCACTTCCCACCGACGCCATTTCTCCGGCATGCTCCGTCAACGCACTCAGCTACAGCTTTGGAAACACCTATGGCAGTCCCCCAGCCACTGTTGACTACGTTCCGCCGCCGGTGACCTGTCAATGGTCCCTTGCGGTCCTTGAGTTCCGAGCTGAAGTTCAAGGTGAGCAGTACGACCGTATCGCCGGAGTCTGGATCGACGGAGTAGAGCTGTTGCGGACCAGTACGGCTCAACCGACGGAAGATGGAATCTTCTGGAATGTTCGGAAGGATGTGACTAGGTATTCTTCGATTATTAGTCAAGATGATCACACACTTTCTGTTATGCTCGAAAACATTGTGAACGACGAGTTCACCGGTGTTATTCACGTTAATGTCTCGTTTCTCTTTTACTCTGATGAAGACGTTAGGGTTAGGGTTCCGTTATCTGTCGTTTCGGGAGATTCAGACGCTCAGCGGCTGAATAGAAAATTGATTTCTGTTGAAACTCATGGAAATGTGGATGAAATTGAGCTTGATCGAGTATTGAATTTGTTATATCCGTATGATAAGCCAGCAGATTTGATTGTTCCGATATCTGGAGCTCTTGATGAAGGTTTTTGGTTTAGAATTCAAAATGAATCCCCTGTGCAAACAAATGTCCAAATTTCTCAGAAAACTTACAAAGCTGTGCTTGAATTGTACGTTTCGTTTCATGGAGATGATGAATTTTGGTACATGAATCCTTCAGATTCATATGTAGAAGCCAACCATTTGGCCACCGGAAGAGCTCACGGAGCGTATCGTGAAGTTTTGGTCACAATCGACGGGAAATTGGTCGGATCAGTGATTCCATTTCCGGTGATATTCACCGGCGGAATCAATCCGTTGTATTGGGAGCCGGTTGTGTCCATTGGAGCTTTTGATCTTCCTTCTTATGACATTGATTTAACTCCATTTTTAGGGCTTTTTTCAGATGACAAATCTCATTCAATCGGACTTCAGGTTGCCGATGGCATTTCATTTTGGCTCGTGGATGCAAATTTACATCTGTGGTTAGATCATTCGGATGTAAAAGCTGAAACTCTCAAGTATAAAGTCCCAACAATGGAGGTTCATCGTCATAATCAGTTTCAACGGCTCGATGGAGAATTCGAGTTAGAAGGAGAAAGGGAAAGCGAAGCTAAAGGATTGGTAAAATCAAGCTTTGGCAATCTAAAATCGCAATACACCGATAAAATCAAATTCAAGAGCAAGCTCAAGTTCAAAAATCAAGGAACTAGGAAACACGTGAGCCAACGGATCAAAAGGAAGAGCAAAATAACGATCACGAATGAAAATGGAAAGTTGATTCGAAGCTTACAAGTAAAAATCACATATCCTCTGACGATCTTGATAGAGACAGGTCCTGGATCTGATGCAGATACTTCCGTGATGAACACGACGGTGGTGCAAGGGCGGAGCGAGGCGTTTTACGGCGTCAATGATTCTAGGGTTTTGAATCAGAGTCAGAATTGTACTGGTTCGATGGTGGTAAAAGGTAATGCTGTTGTATCGGGTTCAGCAGATAATCATCAGATCTATGATTATAAGGATGCGTTTGGTTGTTATTCTCGGAAGGTTGATGTGATCGGTGGTGATGTCGTCGCCGATGTAGCATCGGCGGTTTGTGCCTAACTCCATCACTGTCAGTTTACTTTTTCCACTGCAATCGTTTGGTGAACTGTGTTTTATGTAGTACTATAAAATATATGCGTATCAGCTTATGTCTATTGTATATATCGGTTGTAACTTGTGGGCAATTTGCTTATTTTAATAAAGTCGTGCTATAGACATTGTCTCGTGAAATTGCTTGGGATGTGTTCAAATTCAAATTGACCTATCTATCAACTTATGGTTATAAAAAATATCAATAAAAATAAAATACGCCCACCGTGGGGCTCGAACCCACGACCACAAGGTTAAGAGCCTTGCGCTCTACCAACTGAGCTAGACGGGCTTGGTGTTCAGCTTCTTTCTCGAGTGATGAAATGTGATCGTCATCTACGCCATAAATATATTGTTTATGATATTAGGCTAAAGTGATCTGGATTAATGTTTGATTCAAGAAATAGTCAAATTAAAAATTCAAGAGTTTAGTTGATGTGAGCATATATTGTAGGAAAATAGTTTCATCAAAATAAAGTTACAAAAAGAATTAAAGAAAGTTGGAAACAAACCAGAGTATTGAGTCGAGGTCCGTGTTGGACACGGTTTCCTTAAAAAGAATTAAAGAAAGTTGGAAACAAACCCGAGTATTGAGTCGAGGTCCGTGTTGGACACGGTTTCCTTAAAACCGATTCGCCCCAACCGGTGCGTCGATTTCCCAGGATACAACGACTCTAAAAAGAATCGAATTCTACCGGACTTCACCTACATGCAGGGCCGGTCCTGAGATTTCGGATGCCCATGGCGAAAGACAAAAAAGATGCCCCTATATTACAGAAACAACAAACAATTTGTTCTTGTCTTTTTTTTCGTTTTCTATTTTGAGCACCCGAGGGTTGTGATCGAGGATAAATTATAAAAGAATTAAGGAATTTGGATTTGTAGAATAAATTATAAAAGAAATTTTATTTAAAAAGTATATAACTTAATTATCGATGATTAATAAGAAACTAGGAAAAAGAATCATTAAAAAGTTTAATTAAGGATACGAAAAATATGTTTCTTAATTTATTCATCGGACTAATAAAAAAAAATTAGAAAACAAAAAAAAATCAAGAAAAAAATTGAGAATTAAGGAATTCGGATTTGTAGAATAGTTTTTTTAAAAGTATATAAGTTAATTATCGATGTAAGTTTAATTAAGGGTACGAAAAATATGTTGCATAGTTTATTGACTTTATTCATCGGATTAATAGAAAATTAGAAAAGAAAAAACTTCAAAAGCTGATAACAAGACTCGAGCATTAGTCTCCCATCTCCTTTAGTAATGTTGTTTTTGCCTTACCACTTGCCAATGCACCAAACACATGTTTTGTTAAAATAGTGCATTAATTAATTTATAAACTATTATTATTAATTTTCTCTACCTACAAAATTTTGGGCTTAAAATATGATGCCCATCAGATTTTTGATGCCCTGGGCCGCCGTCCCACTTGCCTAGGCCCAGGGCCGACCCTGCCTACATGCCTGAACTTGAGAATCTGTTTCTTATTGTAACATCCCAGACCAACCGTACCAGATATTGTCCGCTTTGTCCGCACACCTGGACTCACGGTTTTAAAACGCGTCTGATAGAGGAGGTATCAAGTCCCTTATAAGGCAACCTTTGTTCCCCTCCCCAACCAATGTGGGATCTTACAATCCACCCCCCTTGGGAGCCCAGCGTCCTCGCTGGCACACCAGTCCGGTTCCCGGCTCTGATACCATCTGTAACATCCCAGACCAACCGTACCAGATATTGTCCGCTTTGTCCGCACACCTGGACTCACGGTTTTAAAACGCGTCTGATAGAGGAGGTATCAAGTCCCTTATAAGGCAACATTTGTTCCCCTCCCCAACCAATGTGGGATCTTACACTTATGTTTCGTCTATTTTAGAACTCAACGTTGTGTTCTTTATATATGAAATATATTTGTAACCCACATAAGATTAAAGGTCACCATAATAGAACATAATTCCATCGATTATAACCGAAGCATATAGAAGGTCAAAAGACTAATTCCTTAATTTCCATTTAACTTATAATTAATATACGAATTAATTTTCCAACAATCCCCCACATAAATGGAAATTATCATAGACATCTCAAAATCATGGTACTCAAGTTCAATGTCTGAATCCTGCAAAGGATAGGTAGACGTTCGACTTTGAACCTTCCCTTATGAAGTATATATCTAGGTATCCGAATATGTATGAAAGATGTAAAGAATATCCATCCAAAATGTGTTATAAGGCATGATCATCTCGGTTGGCCTAATCTCTATTTTTCATAGTAACTTGATTGTTGGATCATATTCTATGACACAATCTAGAACAATTATAACAATTCTCATGTAAGTGAGACCAGTACGTTCATATGTTTGACTTAACGCAATCCAATTTTACGTTGAAGATCCGTATATGGACGAATTTTGGTATCATAGTCGTAAATCAAATAACTTCTTGAATGGTCCATAAAATCCATTTTTCAAGTTCATTTTGACTAATTCTCATGTCCATTACAAATTACTTCACTATATGGTAAAAGTCTATTATTTTATTCGTTATGCATGCATTTCTCTTTTAATGACCCACATTGGCCTTGCAATAGTGTCGAATTTTATGGGAGTCTTATAATGATGGTTGTTTAATATATGTTTACCTTTATAGGGTTGGATTTTTGTGAGAAGTGTTAAACATGGTGAGAAGTGGTTATCAACTGTTGAATGAGAAATGGACGAACATTAGGATGAGATGCACCGATATACATCAAATCAATTCTCTTCTAAGCCGCAATTCATGAGAGGATATTGATTATGAGTGATCAACAATTTAAAATTATTTTTTACACTTCTTACAAAAATAGCACTTCTCACATGATCTCATGTCTACCGTTATAAACCTAAATCGAAAATTCATGATGCAATTAAGTACACATCCTAATCCTATGAACCATAAATTGACGATGTATTGATAGTGGAAATAATAAAGATTTGTGTAAGATTTTGGAACATATAGTTAAAATAATGAGCAAAATTCAAAGCCAAAAATTCGTCTCCATCTATGTGGACACCCAGGGGCGGCCCTGCGGTGTGCCGACAGTGCCGCCGCACGGGGCCTCCATTTTCCGAGGGGCCTCATATTTTAGAATTCTATTATTTTGCTTTCCATTTTTTGAAAAGGTTGTAACTGTGCTTAGAATTCTATTATTTTGCTTTCTAATTAGAATTTTGATGATTTTTTTTTCTTGATTTAATTTTCTAGTTATTTTTTATTTCTTATTTCTTAATCAATCTAATAATTTACTTTTTGATTTATTTTTTAAAGTTTATACCCAAAATTCTTAAATTTTAATTATTATTTTTTATTTTCTTTTTCAATCTTCATTTGTTGTTATCATTTATTATTAAACAATATCTTTTTTTTCTATTTTCACTTCTAAAAATCTAGGTACAAAAATAAAGTTAGTAATTTTGATTAGTTAATATTTTTATATTTATATAATTTCTTATATAATTTTCTTTGATTCACGTAACTGAAACTTAGAAAAAAATAGATTTAAATTTGTTGATGGGTTTACATGTTCTTTGGAAATTTTTTAATTATAATGTTTAGAGTACTTTCTAACAGTGAGAGGTTTATAAATCGTTCTTGTTATTATGTGTTTTTGTAATTACCGGTAGCATTGATTACTTTTATAAAATATAGAAAAATTAATTAAACTAGAAAATTTGAATCGGACAATTTTA
The DNA here is from genome assembly GCA_033807775.1 of Saussurea involucrata. Taxonomy (NCBI): domain Eukaryota; kingdom Viridiplantae; phylum Streptophyta; class Magnoliopsida; order Asterales; family Asteraceae; genus Saussurea; species Saussurea involucrata. The sequence continues at coordinate 18,166 of JAWVWS010000835.1, read as the reverse complement.
AACGTAAAAAAAGAAGAAAATATGAACAATTTATTCAAATTTGAAAAAAGAACCATTGATTTATTATTAAATATACATTGGAATATAGTAGAAAATAACTTAACTAATAGTATATTTAAAAAAATATAAGGGCCACATTTAATTTATCGCATAGGGTCCCCAAAATGTCAGGGCTGGCCCTGTGGACACCATAAAACATTTTAAGATTGTTGAAATTCGGCAATGCTCACGACTTATGAGGAAGCATCGGGTCAAGCAATTAATTATTCCAAGTCGGGCATTATGGGAAGTAGCGACTTGGCTCCCGAACTTATGAATGCGTTTTCCCATATACTTGGGATCCACAACCCAATAAATACGGGTCGTTATTTGGGTCTCCCCTCTCTTGTGGGTCGGTCCAAAAATTTCATTTTCCGACACATACGCGATAGACTTTGGTCTAAGCTTCATTCTTGGAGCAAAAAACCCATTTCTTCCGCTGGAAAATCCACCCTCATACAAGCCGTCGCCCAAGCCATCCCGGTCTATATGAATGTTTTTCTTCTACCGAGCTCGATCATCCAAAATCTTGAAAAAATGATCAATTCCTTTTGGTGGGGCCGTAATTCCGACGTGCAACGCTCCATCAATTGGCTCTCTTGGGATAAACTTTGTACCCCAAAAAATTGGTGGTCTCGGTTTTCGCGATTTCACCTCTTTCAACCTCGCTATGCTCGGTAAACAAGGATGAAGACTTACTGATAAACCGTCAATATCAATATATATGTTCAATATCAATATATATTAAATTAAAAACCCTCACCCCCCCCTATTTTTTATATGAAAAATAAACAAAATTCGAACGAATAAATTACACCAAATAAACGATCATATTTTTCTCGTTAATTTGACATCCATATTGATATGCTTTTTCCTCCGTATTTTCGTGGTCTTCCGGTTTTCCAGTTATTTAGGGTATTATATATATATATATATGGAAACAATAGTAATTTATCTTTTTTTTCATAATTAAATACTAATTTTATCATTATTTATCTTTAAAAAAACTGAAAAATATATATCAAACAAAGGGTATTTTTGTCAATTTTCATTATTCCATTCCAATTCCTTCGTAAATCAAACAGACAAATTCCAATTCATTTGACAGATTGCATTTCATTTACTGTCAACCAAACACTTGGTCAAACTTGATAGCATTCTATTTCAATTCCTTCCAGATTCTAATTCTTTTAACAAATTTCATTCCTTCAGAAATCATTGATCAAAACAAACGCACGTGAGTCTTATATCATGGATTCCTTTATAAAAGTGTTGATGACTTATAGTGGCCTTTATCCCCAATTTTATAAAAAAATTGAGGGGCTGTTTACCAAAAAAATTGGGTAAGCGCTGACTGCGGTAAGAAATCTGACTAGGGTAAGAGGTCTGACTCAGACAAGTCTGACTATAAATTATTGTTTACACAATGGTTTATATTAAGTGCTGACTAAATAAAAATGACTATCATACCCCTCTTACAAGATGTTTAATAAATATATTTATTTTAGATAAAATCTGAAAACCCATTTCTTGATTCTATCTTCTCTGCAAGCCATACCCATTTCTCCCATTTATCTTCTGTGTAAACCGTAAAGAAAACATCAAGTGCTTCATCCACTAAAAACTTTTCATTATAAGATGCCAGATTTTGAGAAAACTGAATTTGGATATACACAATACGCATAACATAGAGCTATTAGAGAGGATCGGAAAAAAAAAACCAAAAGCTTCCCTGGAGAATGATCTGATACGAGTGAAGAAAAGAGTCAGAAAAGAAAAAAAAATATATATATATATAGAGAGAGAGAGAGAGAGAAAGGTTCAAACGAGGAGCGTAACAATTTACGAGAAACGCGAGGAGCACCTCCCATGTACAAAATCACATGTGATTCACAACAAAATCATATGTGATTAAAAAATGCAAAGCGCGCGGTTTGTCCCGCAGTTTGCAAAGCGTGCGGTTTGTACCGCGGTTTGTACTGTGAATCACATGTGATTTTGTACATGGACGGTGCTCCTCGCGTTTTCTTAAATTGTTACGCTCCTCGTTTGAACCCGCCTCTATATATATATATATATATATATATGTGCCCTAATCCAAAACATAACCGGGGGATACAAATTACAGGGATGAGATCAAAATTAAAAAAAAACAAAGAAAGGGGATACTAATGGTAACGACAACTGTTGAGCATCAATTTTGTGTTTGGATGTTTTTGTTTTGTATGGTAATGAGTTCTTAACTGTAAGAAAATAGGAATGACTTATGGGTAGATAAGGAAAATGGGCACTGACCGTGGTAAGCATAGAAGATAACTCTGTCTTTGGTAAGCAATCCGGTCAGCAGTAAGATATGTGTTTTGTTTTGGTAAACACCTCACCTCTTACCAAGGTAAGAGCTTTTTATCTGGTAAGAGGTGGTAAGAGGTTAGTAAACAGGGCCTGAGTTTTATCACGGATTCCTTTATAAAACTTAACGGATTCTTTTATCAATTTTGAACCATGTCCTTGATCACGCATCATTTTACGAACTTTTTTGATATTTTAGTTAAATCGGAAAAAATTTGGGTATATCAATAAGCCAAAGTCAAACTTGAGTATTTTAATTAATTTCTGTTACAAACGCTGACTTACGAGTTATTATTAAAATGAAATGAGAAAAAAAAATTAAAAAATTCACTTTTATAAGGAAAAAGGGAGTTGTTGCGTAGGTTTGTTGTATGTCGGAGATGATCAACACTGGAAGGCGAGCCTATATTTCTTCTTCCGCCATTTTGGATCCAATCCGTATCCGGTGACCGACCACGGTTGATCGTCATCTCCGCCAACTGAAACAGCAATATCAATCGTCTTCCTTCAGCTACCAAATTTTGCCTTTTTTCCTTCTTAATCTATGAATCAAGACTCTCACTTCTTTCAAATTTCGTACTCTTCCATCGAGATCTAAACTCATCCTGTGCTTACTAAATCTAAGGAACCTCATTGCTCTGGATTCCGTAAGTATCTGCAATTGCATTTCTGTTTATTGAATTAACTGCTGCTTTCTCGTTGTTTTTACGCTTAGATCGGATTATACTTTTTTTTTCTCTTCCATTTTGTATGTTCATGATCTGATGTTTTGGTTATTAGGAATACGTTATTGCACATCTTGGACTTTAATTCTCAATTGCGGCTGCTAGACTAAAAAATTGAAGTGATAATTTGATTTTATCAGAACTTATAGATTTATGAGTATCGGCCACTGTAGAAATTTTTGAACGAACAAGTACTAGTTGCAGTTTTAGGGCAGACAAAGGGAAACAAATTGACAACTAATAATAATATTCTCCAAATCCTGCAAAATTCCAATTTTGAAAGACTGACCTATTATTTCTCAAGTCCAGGTTTAATATGCTTATTGGTAACTATGGTTGTTATTTTTATTTTCAATTGAGAATTGAATTGGAAAATATCAAAGAGAAGTTGATGATTTGGATTATTGTTGGTTATCGGGAGTATATTTGTTGTGCTTGGAGACATCCTTGCTGATTCTGGAAGCTTCCGTGACTAACTCTCATTCCATCTAAAGAGGTCAGTCTTGGACATGTGACTTTGCTCCAAAGCGAAGTGTATTCATTCTGGTCTAATAGGAGTTGGTGAATCAGGGCCTGCCATGATACTACTACCAGAGTGCAATATTCTACATGTACCATGAGTCCATGACTCTGATAAATATATTTGAGAACTGCCTTCAAGTGATATGGTAGGAACTGGTTTCAGTTGGCTTGCTTAGTTGCTTTTAATGCAGTGCACCGATTCAGATTTGGTTTCGTAACTCAATTTTGTGACTATTTAGTCGATTACAGTTTGGTCTAGATGAGTCCTCGTTCTTGTATAAGTTGATCATAGATGGCTTAGAAGTTAGAATGATGCAGTTTGTTTAGATGGTTGGTGAAACTCAGCTGGTTGCATCATGCTATTTCTGTATATCCCATTTAAATCTAATGGAAATTTTACCATTTCAGAAAGACAAAAAAGAAGAACTTGAGTGGGTACAGTGTCCAGTTTTGCCTTTAACTTTCCGTTTATAAACTATGAGTTCGATCTTATGTATTTAATTATGCAACATCAAACCTACAAGATGAAACTTTAACGCTTACATTCTGGTTTTGGCAGGTCAATCTGTGTATCTGATTGTCGATCTTGCACATACAATGCATATAAACATGAAGAGTTTCCGTCTTGTAAGTCTCTGTACGTATTTTGGGATGGCATATTACTTGCCCTAAATTTTCTAAATCTCTGCAAACATGGTGTTTAGTGGAATTGCGGAAGTCTTTTCCTCTATTACAAGTCGTTCCTCAGCTCATAAATCTTCTACTGGTCCATATCCCTCATCTGAATTGCCGCCCCTAAGCGGTCCTGCTCGTGGTTTTGTGTTTCCTGGCTCTAGACGCAAGAATAATTTGAGACTCTCCTCATCGCTTCAAGATTTCTCTGCATATAGTCAACTTGATCCAGAAGAAGGCAATCTTAACGTTGGAATTGAGAGGACTTCAACGAATCCTACTTATTTGTTAAGAGAAAATGGCGGGACTAGCTTTTCAAAGGAGAAATCACCACCACGGCCCACTGTACGAAGAAAGTGGGTCCGAGCAATCACAGTTCTCGTCTGCTTCCTGTTGTTTGCTTCTATTATCTACGGGTTAGTACTTCTATATTCTAATTGGTCTAAACAATCTGCCAGATTCTTTGTTGTACTCGATTGTGGTAGCACTGGAACACGGGTCTTTGTATATCAGGCATCCGTCAATCACCAAAAAGATGGAAATCTTCCAATCTTGTTGAAATCAATACCAGAGGATCTTCACAGTAGACCTAGTTCCGTTAGTGGCCGAGCTTACAACCGTAAAGAAACTGAGCCCGGGTTCGACAAGCTGGTACATAACGTATCTGGCTTGAGCCAAGCCATAAACCCACTTCTCGGCTGGGCCGAAAAGCAGATCCCTAAGCACGCACATAAGACTACCTCACTCTTCCTTTACGCTACAGCTGGTGTTCGCAGGTTGCCTACCTCTGACTCAGACTGGCTTCTGAACAATGCTTGGCTTATTATGAAGAATTCATCCTTCATGTGCCAGAGAGAGTGGGTTAAAATCATAAGTGGCACAGATGAAGCTTATTATGGCTGGATAGCTTTAAACTATCATACTCATATGCTTGGGGCTAAACCGAAGAAAGAAACATATGGTGCACTTGACTTGGGTGGCTCATCACTTCAGGTTACATTTGAGAGCAATGATTATGCCAATAATGAGACTAGCTTAAACTTAAGCATTGGTCCAGTTGACCATCATTTAAGTGGCTATTCGTTGGCGGGTTATGGTCTTAATGATGCTTTTGACAAATCCGTAGTTCACCTCTTAAAGATGAGTCCCCATAAAACAGATATAATTGAAGGAAAAGCGGTCATAAATCATCCTTGCTTGCAATCTGGGTACAAACAGCAGTACATTTGCTCCAATTGCTGGTCTGCATTTCAAGATGATAAAAAAGATTTGGGTGCTGAACGAAAAAGAGGAATTCCGGTCCAGTTGATTGGTGCTCCAAAATGGGAAGAATGCAGTGCAGTAGCGAAAACCGCGGTCAATTCATCAGAATGGTCAAACAAAAGTCAACCAATCGATTGTGATTTGCAGCCGTGTGCTCTTCAAGAGAATCTGCCTCGGCCGTATGGACAGTTTTACGCCATGTCTGGATTTTATGTGGTTTATCGGTTTTTCAACTTGAGTGCTGATGCTCCACTTGATAACGTTTTGGAGAAGGGTCGGGAATTTTGTGAAAAATCATGGGATGTTGCGAAGAACAGTGTTCCACCGCAGCCGTTTATAGAGCAGTATTGCTTCAGAGCACCATATGTTGTGTTATTATTGAGAGAAGGGTTGCATATAAAAGATAGTCAAGTTAATATTGGTTCTGGAGGTATTACTTGGACTACTGGGGTTGCCTTGTTGGAAGCTGGGAAAGTAATTTCAACTAAAGTTGGGTTTGATGAGTACAGATTATTTGAGATTAAGTTTCACCCGCTTACTCTTTTTGCGATTTTGTTGGTTTCGTTGTGTCTTGTAGCTTGTGCATTGTCGCGTGTTGATAATTACATATCGCGGTTCTTTCGTAGGATGAATCTGCCCTTTTTCAGGCACAGAAATACCTCAGGGACTTGTGTTCTCAATATATCAAGTCCTTTTGGTTATCGGCGCTGGAGTCCCATCATTTCAGGTAAATTCTTCGAGAAAAATTTCTTGCTTTTGTTTGAATTAATCTCCAATTAATACATACATACATAGATTCCTAGCAATGTGTTCAAATGAGAATTGCAAGTATTTTGATAACCTAAAACCAACTATTTATAAATTATTAATAATGGATAACATTAATAAGCTTTTAGGATTATTCATCAAGTATAATGAAAATGCATGATATTTATGATAAATAATATTAATGAATATTTTAGGGCTATTCATCATGCATAATTCACTAAATAGTTGATTCCCGGTTCTCGGTGTGTTTGTGTATATATACATATAGATAAAAGTATAAATACTTTGACTTTACGGGAACACAAGAATACCCTTATAATAATGTAGTCCATCACACGTGATCCTAAATCAGAGAAGCGGGTGACCGTTGGTGTGACCTATCAGGTGTCCCAACTCCCACGTGTATTATCACATGTAATAGGGTGTATTCGCGTTTTAGTACAATGAATGTGTGTGTTAACGTTCCATCCCGAAACTTTCGAGTGGGATATATGGGTTTGGTTTAGTTTTTTCTTGATTCAATCGTCTCTGCAGCTTCTTGTTGTGGAGTTTTACAGTATGTTGTGATGATTAGATTATAGTGGTTGTTATGAGTTAATGTGTTTTATGTTTGGTCAGGAGAGGGAAGAATGAAGACTCCGCTTAGTCCGGTGGCACATGCCCAAAACAGAGCATTCGGCAGCAATAATGGGCTTTGCGATTTGTCAACATATAATCCATCATCATCATCTGGCAGCAATAGCAATAGCAATAATAATAGCATGAAGCATAGTATTTCTTCAAGTAGTTTGCAATTATTCGACAACAGAGGTCAAATGCGCCTCCAAAGCAGGCAGCGATCACAGTCTAGAGAAGACCTCCATTCTTATTCTTCGCTTCCAGACACACATTTGCCAAAGGTCTAAGGTACAACAACACATTCTCATCATCGTGAGCTAAGAACCAATCGGGAATTAAAAGCCCATCAACGGCAAAGCTATAGATACGAAAACTTACCCTTGCCAATATTCTATCACTTTCATCTAGGATGGTTGTGGTCTGATTTTTTAGCTGAATCCCAAGTTTTGCAACAAGATTTTGTACAATCAATACGTAGTTGTCTGGTAGAACAACTTTCATGTAAACCTTACCAGAATATATATTATTATTATTATTATTATTATTATATGTGATATTCTTTTACATATGTCGTCATCTCAAGCTCAATACCCTCCAAGATTTGTTATTTTTCATGTCTAGTCTTGTTACAAGAAATGTTATATATGCCAATGAATTTCATTTTACTTGTAAGGTTATATATAGAGGATTGAATTATGATATATCAAATCTGCATTTCTAAACACCACCTAAAAGTGGGTTTATCAATCAATCATATGCATTCATATATTTGCCACACTAATTAACATAAAAAAAACCTGAAAAATAGACATAAAAAGATGTTGACATTAATTTGGAACATCAAAGCATCCTACAATTTGATTCATCAAAGAAAAAAAAACATGAATCAAATTATTTGCCTATCCTACAGTCAAAAGGTTCTTTGATTAGATTACTCCCACATCAAAAAAACTATCCACATTCCAGCAGCACATGTGCTAGCTTCACTAGTCACATATTCCCACCCAGAAACGACATTACCAGTTTTGGACAAATGATCTGTCTAAAGCTCTGTTTTCTGGGATTCGTCATCGTTGCTCTTTCCGGTGAAAATCCAACTAAACATTTCAATTAACTTACTCATAAATGGCTTACTTTCCTGTTGCAAGTTGGCATTGCATAGGTTATCGTAGCTGTGCTTCGAGTGTACACCACCTATGTTTTCCTGGAGGGTGAAACCAAAGAAAAAACAATTCAACCTTACAAAACATAAATAATAATAATAATAAGCCAAAGGAAAGAAATTAGAAACTAAATGGGACTCGGAGTGAAATGAAGTACCTTGAAAACTTCAAAGGGGCAGAAAGCAGTACCCCCGCATCCCTGTTTACAAAGGTAGAAAAGATATATAGTATCAAGATGAGAATGCAAATTAAAATGTGATATAGGGTGAGAAAGTTTTAAAAGGAGAGTTAGAGAGAAATTCAGAAATTTAATCAATATTTGTAACCATGGTAGTTGGTTTTGGCTTATCATTGTAGTTGCAAAAAGAACCTAAATAGAAAACTTTAACATCCCCAAGTTTTGTGAAAACCACCACTTTTTGTTTATCTTCTTTTTCCAAGTACAATTGGTTTTTTGAAAGATAAAACAAAGTGCAGTGGTTACAAAGGTTGATCACTGATCAAGAAATGTAAACAAAATCCAAATATAAAGGAAAAGCTTACAGCCATTGAGATTGGTTGTTCATTGTGTAGTACTTGCACAAAGTATTTGCTTGTGTTATTTGCTGAACAGCTGTATAAAACTAAAACATTATTCCCACCGAAAGGTGCCACCGTGCTGCCCCTCCAAGTTCGTTTCTGGGGAGGTTTCGGGGGGAATTTCAAGGGCTCTTCTCTTTGAATTTGGTCAAACTCTGAATACAATTAGCAAATAATGAATTATTAAGATGAATGTAGCAAATCAAGATTGAATAATAAGGTAATAGTAGAGGATAACTTTGAAAACACTCACCAGATCCTTCAAGAAAGAGTCCAATCAAACATGAAAAAGGGACCAATGTCTCTGCATGAGCAAACCGTAACCTTGCCTTTTCATAACTCCCAGGTGCATGTCCTTCTGAAAAAGATAGGCAAACAACATACAATTTGTGCTCATCCAAAAATGTATCTTATGACCATACGTTTTTTGACCATCTTTCTTTCTTTTATGAATTGGCAAAACGCATTATTTAGAGGCCACGAGATTATGAGAGGAAGACCAGGATTACAGACCACAAATTATCTGGATATTGATATCGTTGCAGACAATGTAATTACTAGAAAAGTGAAACAACCAGGATGAGGCTTAAAAGAAAAAACCGACATCAGAACTAAAAAACATAAATATTTGTGTAGGTTTGGAGAACTAATACTCCCTTAGTCACAAAAAAAAGTTCACTTGCAATTTTTGAAGTTCGAGCATTTTACTTTTCAAACCAAATATGAAAAGAATATATATATATATATATATGGGTCGGGTCAGGTCAGGTTCAGGGGAAAACCTCAAAAAAATAAAAAACTGAGGAACACCCTGGTAGCCCTTCATCCGGACGATATGCACTTGTGCATACAAGTAAATTAAGTTGTTTTTTTGTTTTCTGAGGGGCAGGTTCAAACGAGAAGCTAAACATTTTGTGACAAGGTGAGAAGTGTGATATCATATATGATACACAAGCTTAATCATATATGATTAAACGCATGTTACATTGGCAATACATAGACGTTTAATCATATGATTAAACACACACACAGGCCCTGCAATCATATATGATATCACACTTCTTGCCTTCTCGCAAGATGTTTTAACTTCCCGCATGATCCTTCCTATATATATATAAAGTTGTTTAGTACAAGGGGGTTCCGTCTGATAGCACTTCTTCAAAGTTTAATGTATTAGTGAACTTTCCCTCTAAACTTACAAGCATTGATGTTGATGTCAATTTGAAAGCTAAATATTTACATATGACATTCAAAGTAGAATATGAACTTTTTTCAGGCAGAGAAATGTGACCAAATTACCTTCTTTTGCTGTAATGGCCTGCTCCATGGACAAAATGACATCGTCCAGCAATGGCACTCCCATTCGATAATTTAGTGAATTCCCGTAACCCTTTAATATGAACATCTCCAAGTCATCTGTCCACTCTAATAATTTTACCTACATATGCACATGTTCCATCAGCTTTTTGAATATATATATATATATATATATATATATATGATTTGACAAACATAGCATTCCTAATAGTTAACAGCGGAACAAACATGAAGATATTTCCTGGAAATATAACTAATTGTGTGATCATAAAGAGTACTGATGTACCTCATCATTACTGAAAAGATCACAAGCCTGATTAGTTACATTCAACAAGGATGCTTCCTGCAATTCGAGTACAACAACATTTGTTAAATTAATTGGAAATAAATGACTTCAACCACTTGAGACCCAGCACACAGTTATTAGTTATTACCTGCTTGCACAAAAACCAAAGTGTGGAAGTATCCTTTATTGTGAGATTAAGCTCAAAACGGCTTGCTAATGAACGGGTAATTTCATCTAATACAGGTTCTTTAAGCTTATGAACAGACGGTTCCTGATTTTTTCTAAAAGCCTGCACCCAAAGAAAAGCAATTAAGAACAGTCTTAAAGCTGCACTCAGGAGCTTAATAATGTACCTTGTAGTTCTGACAACAATCATGAAATCTCAACATTATATCACTTGCGCGGCTTTCACTCAGAACTGCAAAAGCTCGATGCCTTCCTGGTCCAAGTTTTCCTCTGCCACTAAACATGCCCATGCCAAACGCCACGGCACTAGCCGACGCCCGTGGAATCTATTTCATCCACAGTGAAAACCAAACTAAATAAAAGCAAATGAAAGAAAAGGGATATATGTATAAACGGTTACAAACATTTAAAAGAGACTAGCAATCACGTATCTCTTAAATTTGATATGGAATGAGAAGCAAGAAGCTTCAAACAAGAATATGATATTATTAAAAACAAAATGAGTTCAGAATCTTGAATGGCTATAGGTCAAGAATAGCAAACCTGAGATGCCCTTATCATATACACGTCGGGGTGATAATCATCACCAAACAGTTCCGGGAACCGTTCCCTGATTCTGCTTCCAAGATGATACAGTTCGTCTTCTCCTAAGCTTATTAGTTCTCCACCTTTGATTTTCCCCTTCCAAGGAGAACTCCATTCCCGTAACCAGGAAGGAAGTTTCTCCAAAGATGACCCTCTTTCTTTTGCGCTTTGAAGAATATCTTTCAGTCTAGTTGACAAAGTTTCCAATTCCTTTATCCTTTTCTTAGTAGGTGCACGTGTTCCATGCCTTGCCTGCAATATCAACACATTCAGTAATGAAAACTTCAGAGATAAGGTTACCTTGATGTAACTATCCCCCAAACAAGGAAGCACCACACAGAATACACAGGTTCTTCGAGTCTTTGGGTAAGAATAATACAAATCATTGATGGCCTTAGCATTTGAAGGAAGCCATTAACGAAATTAATCATCAAATTTGTCCATGCAAAAGGATTCACACAATGTTTGTAAAAGTATCAGCAGATGTGTGATATGTCATATAAAAGGTTGAACGAAATATGATCATCTTGCTTCTATTGTGTTAAGTATCATTAATCATGGCTTATTGTTGGTGATTAAGGGTGCGTTTGGTACGCAAACATGATAGGACACAGGACAGAACAGGAAAGGACAGAACAATTGTTCCACGTTTGGTAAGACAGAACCGGACAGATAACATTGACCAATTTACCCTTACTAAATTTAAAGAATGAATAAAATATGAAATAGAAGGTTTATTTGATGTTTTAGAAGATAATTATATTTTATTTTGAGGTTATATTGGTAAAACACAAGTCTGTTCCAGCTTGTTCCATGGGGTGGGGGTGGAACAGGCATGTTCCAGTTTGTTCCACCTTGTTCCAGTTTGTTCCACATAAAAGTCCTGCCAAACGTGGGACAGTGGACCCTGTTCTGTTCTGTCCTGTGTACCAAACGCACCCTAATTGTACAAGATGCACCATGGACAAGAAACTGTTTGGCATTAAGTTACATCAGCAACAAACTAGATATGGGAAATACCACAAGATTTAGGTGGATAGGAGAACATTGATCAGGAATGTTTGAAGAAACAAACGCATTAGCTTTGATGTCTTTTGAGGCCTCGTATCTGCAAAATGAAACATAAACCACTCCCTACGTTACATATCAAGCAGAATTCTATAATTCATGCAAGTTTTTTTTTCCAAAAACACCTATTGAGCACAAAAACAACATGAACACATATTAAGATCAAAAGAAATGTAACGTTGGGCTTGTGCATTCAATTCACAACATATGATCCATTTTTCCCTTAATCAACCAGGGTGCGTGAGTGCATCTTCTAGCCAGACCATGTTAGAAAATATTGCTTGATTACATTCCAGTCTCATCCTCCAGTAGGACATCTTTAATCCCTTCTATGACTTAAGAATCATTCAAATCCAAAATTATTTTCTTTCAATCAAATTCCTACGGTTACTCCAAGTTTAGTAACTACCAAAAAGTTCTTACACGATCATTACCCTAATTGAATCCCGAATATCGGCAAGCAAGTAAAGACCAAACCTAATGATATCGCTTTCGATGTGCATAAAAACTAACGTATCCCGGTCTTATTCAATTTTCGTATACTTGTTCGTTAATTTCAAAAACAAAAATCAGTTCCAAAACGTAAACAATGAAAAAACCTAAATGATTTGAGAGAATCAAGAGTTCACCTTGTTACGGTGGACAGATGTTGACGAACGTCAAACGTTTGTTCAGCGGCTGAACAAAATCGAACACAATACAAAACCAGTAGCATGAAACCTATCGTCACCGGTTTCGCCATTTTCACAGACACGTCGGGATTCGCCGGAAAGAGAAAATGATTGAAGTCAGGAACGAAATGTAGTGTCTTCTTTACGCGCTGTTATAAATTTGGCATTGTGTTCCGCTCTACAAGGTAAGGGGGTGTTTGGGATTGCTTTTTTATTTTTTTTATTTTTTATTTTACTTATTTGCTTATTTGCTTATTTCTTATTGCTTTTCCTCATCACAAATAAGTTATTTTGAATGTTTGGATTGAAAAAAAAAAAGTGTTTATGGCTTTTCTCCACCACAAATAAGTTGTTTTTGATAAGTTAATCCATTTTAACTTATTTGAAAGTGCTTATAACCAAGGTTTTAAAAGGCGGAATCGAGCCTCGAGGCGTTTTCCAGTTTGGTACGTGAGGCGTAAGCCCCGAGGTGGTGAGGCGTAAGCCTCAAAAAATAAATCAATAAAATTCATAAATCCATAACCCTTGACCAAAAAAAACATAATTTAATATTTCAATAGCAAATCTTCAAATTATAAACCCCATAATTCAACAAAACATCAACCAAAGTGGCAAAGTTACGAAAGTAATTAGTGTTAGTCCCAAAATCACGAAAGTAATTAGTGTTAGTCCCATTACTCTTATGAACTTGATTAAAGACATACATAAACAGTTAAAGTTTGAGCACAAAGATGGTGAAAACAAACTGCATTATTCATCATACTACAGTAAGAAACCAAATATGCATGCACAGGAAAGAAACATATAAATATATAATAGTACAGAACTTCAGATACAGAATACAGATTAACAGTAAGTCAGTAAGAGTGTAAGACAGTAACATATAAATATATAATAGTACAGAATACATATTAACATATAATATAAGAGATATCAATTAGGAATTAGGAGAAGATATGATATCAATTAGGAATAGGAAAAGACTGGAGGAGAAGAGATCGATTAGGAATAGGAAAAGACTGGAATAGGGAATAGTTCAGGGGACGGACGCCTCAAGAACGCCCCATCGCCCCTACGCCTCACGCCCCGCCTCACCATACAAGGCGCACGTTCAGACCCAGGACTGTGAGGCGTGTGTTTTGGTGATATTTTTCATCAATTCGCCTTGAGGCGCGCCTTGAGGCGCACGCCTCAATCGCCTTTTAAAACACTGCTTATAACTTATTTGTTCAAATTACATATTTACCCCCAACTCTTTTTTATAATTACATAAGTTAATAAGCACTTTTAAAAATAAGCATAAGTTGTTTTAAATAAGCAATCCCAAACACCCCCTAAGAGCATCTCCAATCGTACGCCAAAATCAAGTTTTTGTCGGTTCTTTCACTCCAATCATCCGGCAAACGGCAAAAGAAAATGTCGGCCGTTCAATTGCTACGGCAAATATGCAGTGTGAATTTGACACGCCAATATGGTGGATCCCACCACTTTCTCTTAAAAGTATTATTATTTAATTAATAAATATTATAACTTATATATATTAATAGCAAATAGTAAATGAAATAATGTTATTTTAATGTGAGGTCCATAAATTTGGTGTTTTTTTAGTATGGTTAGAGTTGAGGGTTTTTTTTGTGTTGGGTCCACCATAATTGGTGTTTTTGGTGTCAAGGTTGAAGATGATCTAAGTAAAATGTTCCACCGCCGATCTAGAATCTAGATAGATGATGATGCTAATCGTACCGTCAGTTGGAAAAGCAGGTTAAATTAGACAAAATAAAAGAGATAAATTGGGTAGACAAATTTTTTAAATTCAGTAAAAGAAATGAAAATACTATTTTACTTCTATATTGAGGTATTAAAATTAAATTTGTAACATAGAAAATAACATATTATTAATCTAGTTGATGTAAAAATTGTTAAAGTAGAATAGTTTTTTTTTATAACCATGGATTTTCGAGACAGCTTACGCGCACCGACTAATCCCCGGGCGACCACGAATGGCCTGGAGTCATCGCAGGTGAACCTCTATGGCCACAAAGGCTTTGGCAGTACCTGGATTTGAACTCTGGGTAGATGAGCTTCCACTACATCTCCCAAGGGCTTTACCTGTGTACCACAACCCAAGTGGTTAAAAATAGAATAGTTACTAAAGTTTGATTTGATTTTTCGTATTTTATTATAGAGATGTTCTAACCTAACATTATATATATATATATATATTAATGAGGGTGGATCTACTTTTTAACATTAAAACAAGTTCATTTCCATCTTTCATTAAAAAAACATTTTTAATATTATAAAAGTCGAATGATCGTGTGAGAAGTTAATGTGAGAAGTGTGATCCACATCCACCGATAAAGGCCAACTACACCATCAAGTATGATCTTGAGTCCAACAAGGTCGTAGATTGATGTCGGGAATGTGGCTATGGTGACGGGTCACGGGTGGAAGGAAAAGGGGGGGGGGGGGGGGGGGGGCGTGTGGGAATCATTAAGAACATGGAGAAGCATAAGGGTAGTTTTGAGATTATCCACATCTAGCTAGGATGCAACGGTTCAAGAGCTAGGTTATGTGTTTTCCTAAGGGAAAGGCCGAAAGGGTATCAAGTTATCTATCGTCGAAGAGGCTAGGAAGAGACGAGCCATGCAAGCAGCAAATGTCGTCTAGATTTCGGTCTCCGTGGAGTTTTTGCTATTTTCGAAAGTTAAAACGGAGACTTTTAACAAGGGATTAGTTAAGATATATTGAATTTGTCTGATTTGGTAGGTTATCCTATTCGTGGGTTATTTGATCCCATGATTATCATTTATAACTATAGGTTTGGTTCCGGTAAGAAGTATAAATTGGTGAGAAATGGTTATCAACCGTTGGATGAGAACTAGTCGAATTTTAGGATGAAATGCACGAAGATAAGATGCACAGAGAATCATCGGATCAATTCGCTTTTAAGCTGCAATTCATTGGAGAGTATTTGATTAAAAGTGATCAACGGTTTAAAATGGACACTTCTCACATGATCTCATGTCTTATAACTATTATATCGTATATAAAATCATCAATGAACTTTTTTAAAGTCAAGTTTTAATCGTACCAAACACAAATAACTTGTTATATCCGATCTCGCCACTTCTCCTGTCTTGTCCCGTTCTATCATGTACAAACATTACCTAATTGATGCGATAACTAATGCAACAAGAACAAAATAAAACATTGACCTACAAACAACCATCGTTTAATTATACATAATAATGGGATAAGATGAATAAATTAACTCAAAAACATTCCATAAATAAAGATCTTGCTTATATAAACTACTCAATTAAATTGTTAAAAGGGGTGTCGACATCAATATCTCAATTAAAGAATAAATAGATTCAATCAGTACTGATTTAGATATTTTGCATATTGCTTTCAAGAGGATGATGTAATTCCTTTTCTAGTATTTATTTTGATTTGCTTGCATCTTGTTTGAAGGTATTTGATGGTCCTAACCCTACCTGTAACAGGGGCTAATTGACCATGCAATGCCTACGAACCATATAACCATATAACCCATCTTCCTGGTTCCAAAAGATTCACCTAACCGTACCAAAAACCGGCAACACCATCATCTAAACGAGGTAGGTTTTAAACAACCGTTACCATAACAAGAGTCTCCAGCACACACAAAGTTAACCCACACAATCTCTAAACTTACAACTAGAAGACATAGAAACAAGAACACTTTCCTCCATTAAGCAGCAGCACCTTCATTCAGAAAACCGGTAACACCATCATCTAAACGAGGCCCGGTTTCCTTCATAACACAAAATACAAAATACAAAACACATAATCGAACCCACAAGATTTCACATGCCTTTTATAGCAAGTTTTAAACAACCGTTACCATAACAAGAGTCTCCAGCACACACAAAGTTAACCCACACAATCTCTAAACTTACAACTAGAAGACATAGAAACAAGAACACTTTCCTCCATTAAGCAGCAGCACCTTCATTCAGAAGCATCTGATCAAAGTGCCAAACACCTGAGATTTGAATAAAGTTACTATTTTTAGCAACCATGATGAATATGGTCTTAAATAACAAATGACAGAATGCCAACCACTTCAATTTTGAGTATAAAAGTTACTATTTTTAGCAACTATGATGGATGGCACCTCAGATTATAAATCATAAAGCAAAATGAGAATTTAAACAACGATTTTTTACCATGCCCTTTGCCGACTCTTCTAAGTTGAGCAACATACTCGGATATCTTTTTGATGGCTTCGACCTTTTATTACAGTAAAAATTGACATCAATATCATCATATACTACGAATACAGCAATGGAATGTGAAAACTTATAAAGTGAAATTTGATATTCACCTGTTCCCCCAGAAACCCGCTTTCTACAAAATCGGCTAATTGCACATCATGGTTCCTGTTGGCTACCTGTTTTCATCTCAGATTTTGACAAATCAGAAACTTGATTTTATGCTTCAATTATAAGCTAGTGTAATCAACGTTCTTGTTTAGGGCATCTCCAATCGTGCAACCAAAAAAAACACCAAAAACACCAATTTTGGTGGGGCCAACACCAAAAAAAAAAACTTTCAACTTCAACCGTACTCCAAAAAAAACACCAAATTTACAAACCCCACATTAAAATAACATATAAGTTATTATATATATATAAGTTATTATATTTATAAGTTATAATAATAAAATATACATTAAATAGTAATATTTAAGTGATAGTGGAGGGGTCCACTCCAATTTGGAGTGTGAAAACATACGGCATATTTGCCGTTCAAAATCGTCGGCCGCCAAATTCTTTTCCCAATTGCAGTACGATTGGAGCTCCCAAAACTGCATATATTTAAAATTGCAGTACGATTGGAGATGCTCTTAAAAAGTATGCGTGTACTTCCCATTCTACCCTTCTGAGAAAAATTATCTCCATTATTAAAGGTAAAATTGTCATTTACTTGATTAAAAAGTATAATAATTACACATTCCTAAAATTGTCTGTCATTTTCATCGTAAACATTTAGTTTGGGACGGAGTGGAGCACTAAACAATCAAAACTAAAAAAGTATGCGATACCTCGTGGAGGTTTAGAAGTTTCTCGTTTGTCAACTTCTCCAATGACATTGCAAGCTCCATGGCTATGATCAAAAGCAGTAAAAAAATCATTAACTAACTAACCATATCTTAAAGCATCGATCGAGCTATACTTAAATGAGCAAGTAGATGCATATATATATATATATGTGTGTGTGTGTGTGTGTGTGTGTGTGTGTGTGATGAACTACATTATTAAGTACTTCAAAAGAGCTTTTACTTTTATGACATCAATCCCAAAATTA
>JAWVWS010000834.1:0-76819 GCA_033807775.1 Saussurea involucrata | reverse complement strand
CTCAACATGAGTCTTCTATTTATACTACTTCTAAAGGGGACAAGTTCTGGACAACTAGGACTGAAGGTACAAAGACACTATTCAGGTACTGTTGCAGGTACAACGTTAATTAAATGCGCCGGCATCTACTAAGGATAAGACCCATCAGAGTTTGACACGTGGAGTTGTCAGGTCACGCCTTGTACGAATGATCTTCAGGATCTTCGTACAGCAGAAATCGTGAGAAGCACGATTGTCCTTGTGTACCACAGAAGCTCTGTCAAGTATGACAGAGGCTCTGTGGCCTTGTCCGCATTGAAGAGTCTTCTGGCGATTCTCTTACTTCGGTCTTCTCGGTTACTCGGTCAGAGCCTCTGTCGAAGACTTCTATGCTTTGGTCTTCTCGGTGACTCGACAGAGCCTCTGTCGAAGACTTCTATACTTAGCCTATTTTTCAATAATTCTATAAACAGAAAGATTGGAGCTAACGTATATGTATGTATATATATATATTTATATATGTGGAGTGAGGGGTGGGGGTGTATATATTGTTTTTACTTTTTTAATAAAAAAAGACAATAAAAAGGGGGTAAAAAGACTAAAATGACCTCTTATTTAACTGATTTAACAAATTTATTTTAATGATATTAATCAAAGAAATCATGACTAGAAAGGGAATTTAATTAAAATACCCAAAGTTTGACTTTGACTTACCAAAATACCCATTTTTTCCGCGATGGGGGTCCGCGATCGCGGACAGAGACCAATTTTGAAAAAATTTGCGTTTCATATTTACACTTTCAATCCCTGTCCGCGATGGGGGTCCGCGATGGGGATTGAAAGTGTAAATATGAAACGCAAAAAAATTCAAAATTGGTCCCTGTCCGCGATCGCGGACCCCCATCGCGGAAAAAATGGGTATTTTGGTAAAATAAGAGAGAAAATGAGTATTTTGGTAAGTCAAACACAAACTTTGGGTATTTTAATTAAATTCTCTAGAAATAAATATACCATATGAATCTTAGTCAAATATATTATCAAAATACAAGAACCAAATCCATAATTCACTCTTTATTTTTGATGAAAACTAAAGACAATGTAACCACGAGACTTGTAAGCTAGCTGGTAGCTGATAAGCTAACTGTTGACTGATAAGTTAGCTGATGAAGATGTCACGTTTGGCAAAATTAGCTTATAAGCACGTAATATGACCAAAAAGGACATCTTTAAAAAATTATCAATTACAATATTTAATTATATAATTAAAATAAAATTATAGCAATATAATATGTTAATTAATACAACCAATATAGTAGAAAAAACTAAATAATATAACATGTTAATTAAAAGAATTTAAAATTTGTTATATACAATATGAGAAAAATAACCAAATAATAATTAAAAAGATAATAGTAATTAATAATTAAAATAGGGAAATTAATTAAAATACCCCAAGTTTGAAAGTGAGTTACCAAAATACCCCAAAAAATTAATTTCTTACCAAAATGCCCTTTTTTCCGCGGAGGGAGCCCTCTATAGCGGGCAGGGACTGAAAGTGTAAAATTTTGCAAGATTATTTACACTTTCAGTCCCCATAACGGGCCATCGCGGGCCTCGATAGAGCCATCGCGGGCCTCGATCGCGGGGGCCAGGGACTGAAAGTGTAAATATATTTTGCAAAAATTTTCACAATTGGTCCCTGCCCGCGATCACGGGATCTTATCGCGGGGAAAAAGGGTATTTTGGTAAGAAATTAAATTTTAGGGTATTTTGGTAAGTCAACTTCAAACTTGGGGTATTTTAATTAATTTCCATATATTAATTAATATTAAAAATTAAATAAAAATAAATTATATGATTAACAATAACTTTAATAATTAAAAATTAATATTAATATATAATTAAAATTAATTTAATAATTTTTCAGTTAATATTAATTAATATTCGTTAATTAACAATAATTAAATTTAAAAAATTAATTTTTATTTATAATAATAGCTAATAAATAATAATTAATATTAATGAAGGTAATATTGGAATATTCACAAAAAGCTACTAAAAAGCTACTCTAAATAGCGTTTCAAAAAGTTAGCTTATAAACTAACTTATGGTCATCCAAACATGTACCCAAAAAATAAGATAACTTATAAGCTAGTTTTTTTTTCTAAACAATGCTTTCTTTAATAAAAAAAACAGAAAATTTTAATCGCCATCTTGAACATTGTTTTTTTATTGGTTGATACAACATGCTCATAAAAGGGACATGTGACCTATTTTCTATATTTAAAAAAATATAACATTTTTTTAGATTCATAAGAACATAAAAAGAAATTTAGCAAGTATTTCTATACGTTTTACCTTTTCTGTCATAACTGAACCTAACCGATTCTATATATTGCTCATAAGGTTAAGGGTATTAACGGGTAAGGAATGAAAATTGTTGTTTGCTTTGATATAATATAACGGGTCCATTATCCCAAACCCATTAATTTGCATACCTGACTAAATTGGAGGGAATGAAAATCTTATTCTCGTTCAGTCATCTTTTCTCGTACGGCCCTTTATCTCTTGATTTTGAATGAATAATATTTTTTATTTTCATGTTGGATGTCACATATTTGAATTAAAATATTATGTAAAACAAATTTTATTGATTATATTGGTTTAACCAAACAACATCAATGTAAAACTCATTCCTATTCTCATTCCATTGCATTCCGATTTTAATTTTCACTCTCATTCTTTAAAATATTTAATGGTTACCACTTAAGAATATAATAAGGAAATTAATTGTTTTAGCCATTTTTTGATGGTGGTTTCGTTTTCTAGCCATTTGTTTCTACTTGTACTGAAATAGCCATCAGGTTCGTAAAAATAGATTTATAATTGCAAACCTAGCTTAAAAAAAACGAATATGATTGATATTTCAAAAAAAAAATTTGCATATTGCAACATGGGTCCGTAATTGCAAACCTGGGTAAAAAAAGAAAAATCGATTAAATTTGAATTTTTTTGGTATTTTGGAGTTGCGAACCTGATAGATATTTCGGTAAAAATTGAATGAAAGTGACTAGAGAACGAAACCATCAAAAGAAAGTAACTAAAAACAATTAATTTTTCTATATAATATCTACACCTAACCCACCTACCGGGGTGGGGGGAGGGGCCCACCGGCGTTGTACGGATGTATTTTAACAATTAGTAACAAACAGAGAAGTAAATTGAAATAAATGTTTTTAGTTAAAAAGGTTGTGTTTAATTTTAAAAAAATCAGAAAAAGATACAAGTCTATTCGATATCGTCAATGGAGTTGTTAGCACAGCCGATCATGTTAATAGACTAACTACTTAAAGCATCTCCAACGATCCACACCAATATCTACATAAAATAGAATATTTAGAAATATATTGCTTTAACAAATAAATCCTTGAATTTTTTGAAATCTAACAAATATATCCTTTAACTGAATAAATCCAGCAAACTTTCATATTTATACGATTAAATCGCTACACCCTTTTTTAAACCAAATCCCTACACTTGAAAAATGAAAGCAATATATTATTTCTCAATCGATGTAACTAAATCAGCAACAATGTACAAAAAACCAATATATACCATTTTCGTCATCCATTATATAGTTTTTAGATTTAAATGAGAATTATAAGATAAGCTAATAACTTTTTTTCCCCGGATTCCAATGACAATCAGAAGATCATAACAAGCAACATGATTGTCGTTTTAAATTCAAAAAAGTAAATAAGGGTTAATAAAAATGATGAACTTTTTTGTTTTATTGGTTTGTTATATTTTCCTACTAATTTGTTGATACATGGAAAAAATTTGATACTTCTCTTTCATTTTTTATAAGTGTAATGATTTATTAGTTTAAAATATGATAATGATTTATTTGTTTGATTTCAATAAATTTAAGAATTTGTTTATTCAACTTCTAAAAAAGTTTAATGACTTATTTGTTAAAAAAATTGAATTACCTAACCACAAAAAATATTGTAAAAAATAGGTTTAGTATAAAGTGTAATGCGTTCAATGGATGGGTCTTAATGAAACTTTTAGGTTACTAGAGAAACAACTGCAAATACAAATGAATTCTAATACTATTATAACAAACTTAGATATCCTAACAATTAAGTCAATGGCAAATCTACTTAAGTTATGTTTGATAAACTAATTGATAAGTTAGCTTATTGATATGCTACCTAGTAGTTGATCAGCTAGCTGATAACCGATAAGCTAATAAGCTAGCAGATGAACAATTAATGTTTCGCAAAAATTAGTTGATAAACATGTAAAATGATAAAAAAATGACGTCTTGAAAAATAACCAATTACAATATTTCATAATATAAATAAATAAAATTTATAGTAGTGTAATATGTTAATTAATATAATAAATAATATAATATGGTCATTAAAAGAATTTAAAATTTACTATTATATATATATATATATATATACTTTAAATTCAGAATTTGTTAAAGGAAAATTAATTAAAATACCTTAAGTTTGACCAAGTGTTACATCTCTCCCAGTTTATCAAAATGTCCTTTTTCCCGTGATGGGAGCCCACGATCGCGGGCAGTGGCATTTTGGTAATTTAATTACCCGCGATCACGGGGAGAGGAGCCCGCGGTGGACCAATTTCATACGATTTTGTAATTTTAAATTGAAATTTTACACTTTCACCTCCTATACTTATTTACTAAATTTACTTTATACCTTTTACTTTCATAAATTTAATTTTACATTTAACACATATAATCGTTTATTAACTAAAACACGTTAAAAAAATACGTTTTAATTTTAACAAGTTACATTATTATAATCGTCTCTTCGATACGTTCGAAATGAGTCCAATCTTGAATTTTTTTGGATTTATATATTTTAATATATATCATATACACTACATAAAAATATTTTTTACCTGCGAAAATTCATTTTTTTAACGTATTCTCAATTTTGTTTTACACTCCTATCGCATTAACTATAAGAGTACCATAAATTAAATAATTAACTATAAAGGTATAAATTGTAAATATTAAAAATATTTTGATGTACTATATATGATATATATTAAAATATATAAATCAAAAAAATTCAAGATTGGGCTCATTTCGAACTTATCGAAAAGACGATTATAATGGTGTAACTTGTTAAAATTAAAACGTATTTTTTTAACGTATTTTAGTTAATAAACGATTATATATGTTAAATGTAAAATTAAATTATGAAAGTAAAAGGTATAAAGTAAAGTTAGTAAATAAATATAGGGGTTGAAAGTGTAAATATCAAATCAAAATCACAATTTCGAATTGAAATTTACACTTTCAACCCCTATACTTATTTACTTATTTTACTTTATACCTTTTACTTTCATAATTTAAATTTTACATTTAACACATATAATCGTTTATCAACAAAAATACGTTAAAAATACGTTTTAATTTTAACAAGTTACACCATTATAATCGTCTCTTCGATACGTTCGAAATGAGCCCAATCTTGAATTTTTTTGAATTTATATATTTTAATATATATCATATACACTACATAAAAAATATTTTTTATATTTAAAGTTCATACGCATATAGTTAATTATTTAATTTATGGTACTCTTAGGTAGCGTTTGGTACGCATACTAGATGGGACGGGACGGAACTGGATGGGACGGGACGGGACTGAACTGGAGGAGATAATTTTAATCTAAGTTACGTTGGAAATACATCGATCCTTTTGTGCATACTCTGTAACTGCAAATACTTCAGCTCCAAACACACATGAATCATCATTCGCCAAAAACCCATTTTCACAATATCTATAAACACATTCAAATAATAATAATTTAAAACGATTTAATGAATTAGTTAATATATGATTATTATGTTAATGCGATAGGAGTGTAAAACAAAATTAAAAAAAAAATAAGAGATGTACCATAAATTAAATAATTAACAATAAGAGTATGAATTTTAAATATAAAAAATACTTTTTTATGTAGTGTATATGATATATATTAAAATATATAAATCCAAAAAAATTCAAGATTGAGCTCATTTCGAACATATCGAAGAGACGATTACAATGGTGTAACTTGTTAAAATTAAAACGTATTTTTTTAACGTATTTTAGTTAATAAACGATTATATGTGTTAAATGTAAAATTAAATTATGAAAGTAAAAGGTATAAAGTAAATTTAGTAAATAAGTATAGGGGTTGAAAGTGTAACATTTTAATTTAAAAATAAAATTTAGTCGACCGCGGGGTCAAATCGCGGTTCAAATTTTCAAAAATGGTCCCTGAAATTTTTCAAAAATGGTCTCTTGCAATTGAAAAGTCACAAAAATAAAACCACCGCGGGAATCCTTCGCGATCGCGGGATTGAATTTTTCAAAAATGGTCCCTGCAAGTTTAAAAAGGTGTCAGAAATGGTCCCTGAGCCCGCGATCGCGGGCTCTCATCGCGGGAAAAAAGGCATTTTGGCAAACTGGGAGAGATTTACGGCATTTTGGTAACACTTGGTTTGACTTAGGGTATTTTAATTAATTTCCCTTTGTTAAAACAAGTTTTAGAAAAAATTTACATTAACTTATAATTTTAAATAACCATTACGTATAATATGAAAAAAATGAACAATAATTAAAAATAATAATAGTAATTGATAACTAAAATATATTGATTAATATTCAATTAATAATAATAATAATAAAAATATAAAAATAATTGATATATTAACAATTATTTAAATAATTAAAAAATAACATTAATATATAATTAAAATTGAAATAAGGATTAACTAATATTAGTAATAATTAAATTTTATTAATTAATATTTGTTTATAATTAATAGTTGATAAATAATATTTAATATTAACGAGGATGTAATTGAAACACAAAAAGTTCCATATAAGGAACTCCAATGAACTTTAAGTTTTTCCTATCGATTTCGTAAAACTTTTTTAGTATTTTAATTGATTTGGAGAGTGTTTTTTGGTTGGTTTCAATACATTTTTTTGGTTGATGGGTCCAACTCCTAAACGAGAAATTACTTGGGAAAAACTAAGATAGAAAGTTAATTTTTTTGTATTTTTACCTAAAAATTTTCCCAGTAGTTCTTTCCTGTTAATGCCTCCCCCCACCACACACACACTTCTACACTAGATCCGCTCCTGTTTAAGGCCGATGGTATATATTTGTAGTACCAAAATTAGAGAGTATGTGATTTTAACCCTATAATAAAAAAAATGTTCATTTCTATCTAAAATAAAGAAATATTATAAAACAACTATTTTACTTCATTTCTTACATTTATAAAATATTGTGTAACTTACCAATTGTCGATAAACACCTTGTCTTGAAGCAATTCCATCAACGCACCAAATGACACCCCATCTTCGTTCGGAATAAAGTATTTGGCAACGGGAGCAAGTCCATACACTCGAACCGGCTCTGATTCACATTCCCGTAGGGTGCAAGTGACAATTGAATGGCTAGCCAACAACCGAAGCATCCTGTCAAGCATGTCAGGAGCATCGTGGTTCGTGATCGACAAAGTAGACACAATCTCGTGAGCCGACAGTCGAGCGTCGGGTCCAGCGTTGCCTGTAGCCTCCAAGACGCCGAGTTTGATTGTATTTACAAGCACCATTGTCAACAACGTGGATGTAACCAATTGCATTGCATAAGTGAAATGCTCCTCATTACTACCCATTTTCACACACCAATTCACCTCCTTTGTTAATAATACCTTATTTTCAGGGTAGGCTCTATGCCTCTATATATATATATAGAAGGATGTTATATATTGTGTGTATATATATATATATATTATGTATAAACCACAAGGGTTGTGGCGTACTAATTAAGGTCTTGGGGGATGTGGTGGAATATCCCATCTGTCCAGGGTTCTAATCCAGCATACACAACAATTGTGGCCACTGAGGTTTAATCAGGGCTGATGTATTACAGTCATAATTTGCCAAGGGATTAGTCTAGGCATAGCCTATGACACTCTTCCAATATATATATATATATATATATATATATATATATATATATATATATATATATGTATATATATATATATATGTATTTATGCACATGGCTAGCAAGCAATGATTGATCACAATCATTGTATTTATTGATCCATGATTTATTATATATTTTTAAGAAGAATATTTTGAAATTGACCTTGTTTGTAAAAGGAAAATGCTAGTGCCTGAAAGTCTTTTCTTAAAAAAAAGGAATATTTTGAACTTTTTGTAACAACCAAGTTTTATTTTCTCTTTAGATAAAGAAATATAAGATGTGTGGAAGTATTGCGAAGTCTAAAGTTCGAGGGGCCTTATCGTAAATTGTTGAAAGGTATAAAACCATCAAGGTTTTGCACAAACCCTAGACAAATCATTTATTCCTGGTGTCGGCTGAGGAAGAGAAAAAGCAGAGAAAGAGAAGTGGTCTCAAGAGCAATAGGAGAAGGAAGCTTAGCAATCACCAAATTTTGAAGAGGAAAGAATACTGAAATATGATTCTACAACAATGTCTAGAAGGTAATCCCAAATCCCAACCTCTATCTTAGAGTTCTGTCTGATTGTTTGGTTTGCTTGTGGGATTCTTAATTTTGGGGTTTAAAAGGGGTGTTTAAAAGGAATTAAATGTGTATAATGGAGTTAGAATAATGGTAGATGGGAAAGAGTTCGATTTATCGATTTAATGGATTAATTTTCAGTACCGAATGTTAAACATTGTCGCACCCCTTAATTTATTTGAGAGGTCCCGAGATTCATTAAGTTCCGGAATTGACGCGATCCGGAATGGGCAATGATCCGGAATTGGGCCAGGACTTGAGATCCGGAAGCATGAGATCCGGTATTGAATTATAAAGGACCCAGAACAATCATTGATCCGGAATTGGTCCCTAAATAGCGGATCCGGAATTGGGTCATGTCTATTCCGGAACATGGGCCTCAATTGCCTAAGAACCGGAATTGGCTTTTACAAGAGATCCAGAATTATTCTTGGGGTAAAGTCCGGAATCCAAGTGGTGGATCCGATATGTGTAAGTTGAATTTAGCCCAAGGATCCGGAAGTCATATTGCAATCCGGAATCTGGTAAGGAAGTGGTTCCGGAATGGGGGACAGATCCGGTATGCCTTGACTTGGGCTTTCGGTACATTATTTTAATTGGGCCTAGAACCAAGAGTCTGGAAATTACTGTTTGGGCCTTAAATTTTAGTTGTTAGATGGCCTATGGTTCTAGAATTTATAATAAAAAGAAACGGAAGATGGGCTTGAGATATGATGATCCGGAATTTGAGAGTTTAATTCAGATCCGGAATCCAATTACCTTTGGGCCATAGTTCCGGTATTTAAATCAGATCCGGAAGATTTCTTTAAATCCGAAATGTAATATTGGATTCGGAATTTTAATTTTTGGGCCGATAAGTGAAGTCCAAAATCCAAATATGTGGATTAGGAGTGTAACTTTCACCTTACATAATTTGAGTTAAGTACGGAAGCAAGCTCGAATAATAAATTAAAGATTTGTGACGAACGTTTATCAAAATTATAGGTGTTCCATCTAGAGATCGGAAGCCTAAGTAAGAGGTCGTGAAACGAGAAGAACAGGTGAGTTCCCTAAACCCTTTTTTACACGAAACGAGATGCTAATTTTTACTGATTATGATTCATTTATGAGCATGAATTGTTTACCAACTGTTACGCATGTTTTCTATGAAAAGTATGTTTTACTTTAAAAGGCTATTTAGCAAAATGAAATGATGTATAAAGACTTCACGCTTTGTGATTTACGATAAGCTATGTGTATGCTATGTGGAGTCGGTCTGCACAGTGGGATCAGGGTACCTCGGGATCCGATGATCCCTTGGGCATTTGTGATGAGCTTGTAGGAGGGAATTTGTTTCCTTCCTACTCGGATGGAGGGGAGTCCGCTTGGACCCCGATGTGAGCCGAGAGGCAGTCTGCTTGGGGCCCGATCGTGGTTAGCTGATGTGATCCTTGAACCCTGTGTAGTACCATGAATGATGCTATGTGGAGAATGTTAACTGTTTTTATAAAATGATTTTATACTGTTATATATGCTGTTTACGGAGGGAATTCACTAGACCTTTTGGTCTAACCCTCGCTTTTCAAAACTAAACCATTTTCAGGTAAGCAAATAGTAGGAGGCTCAGGTAAGTGAGCAAGAGCAGGATATAGTACAGACGCAGATAGAGACAGTGCATGTGCCACTTTTAGAAGCTAGTATGTTCTCAATTGTGTATAGGTTGTTTTCACCAACCTAAGTTTTGAGACTGATGTAATGAAAATTTGGGACCCAGTTTTGTAATGTATATGATTTAATGCTATACACGTCCTGTTCTATTTTTTGGGGCTGTTACAAATGGTATCAGAGCCGTAGTTCAAGGGATTTAGGTGACCGGACGGGCCTAAACTTAAACTTTGGGAGTAGAAATCACAACTGAGAATCAGTAAATACGTTAGGAGGCACTATTGTAGAGATAGGACTAATAGGGTACCAAGGACAGTCATGCAAGGTAAGTTTGGGATTACACCTGGCCAGTGTAATTGCGAACTTACAAGTACATGTATGTGCTTAATCTGCCTTATTATTCTGAAGTTGTAGTCTGAAGCTAGTGTGTATGCCGTGTTCCAGTAATCTAGAATGTTAGCAAGACCCTGAGGGGTAGACTGAGACCCCTTGTTGGGGAAGTATCATGAGAGATCATTTATGATGTGATGCATGTATACATAGTAGAGAGGAAATGTTGTTTGGAATGTTATGAGCCGTCTAGAGGTAGATCTTTGTGGGTTCGAAGAGGTCGAGGGATTGCTTTTGATTAAGACTCCCAGTTCTAGATATCGTGGGGTAGCTCAGTTGGATGGTAAGGAAGGAAAGTGTCGAGATCTTGAAAGTTTCAATTCAAGAACGAGTGGAGGATTAGAGCCCCAACTCTTTAGTCGATCTTTGCAGTGACATGATCAATAAGGGGAAGATATCCATGGTGGATTAAAATGTGTAGAGGTAGAACGTAAGATGATTGATCAAGACGAAAATAGTATGAGGTGGGTGAGTAAGTGGGTCGTGGAACGCCTGTGCAGCAAGTTATTGCGAGGCCGCGAGGACGACCACTGGTCGAGGGTAGAACGTCAATGATAAGTTGCGTGAGTAAAGCGGTTGACCTTGTTAGAGTGAGTAGCCTTCAATTGCATGTAGAGTTTCATGCATTGTGTCCTTATATGTGTTACATGAGATTTTCGTGGTTAAAGTAAATGTGTAAATATCAATTTTGATCGAAAATGAGTCAGCGTGTGTAAGCGTATGTTTAAAGAAAAAGGCAATTCCATTTGCGTTGCACAATGAAATTTTGAGCTTAGCGAGTTACAAAATATTCCACTATTTTCATGATAAGTTAAGTTTAATGCAAAAAGTCAAGAAAAATGTTTGCCTGCAAATCTTTTATAACCAAAATGAGTATTGACATGTTAATATCATATAAATGAGTGTAAGAACCGACTTGTTTACTTCGTGTCAATAATTTCTTTCAAAATTTTGTCGTATGAAAAGATTTTCACTAAATATATTACTGTTGTAACAACATCGTTTTGGTTGAGTAAGATTAAGTTTTACGGAGGGCCGTATGTAAACGATTCTCGAGATCGTTGTGCAGGGCATTGGAATTATCGGAACGTTGGGGTCATGTGTACCCAAGTTGTTCCAAGTGTTGTTTATTTTAAAATGATAAAATGTGCAAAATGATTTATTTATCGCGTTGTCATGCATGAAGGCTATGAACTCACTAGGTCGTAGAGTATTACATGTTAAGCTAAGGAAGAACTCCGAAAGTGGAGAGGTGTTGGACAAATCAGGGGAGAATGTGTGTAGTTTTGGCATTTGTGTTCAAGAGGAGAGGTGGACAGTGGAAGAGTCGGAAGTGGATTTCAGTGTCGGTTGTATGAGGGGCTGTACCCTTGTTCGGTGACTGGAAATACAGTTGCTGAGGGACGGTTGTGTCCAGGGGAAGGACTAGAAGTCATCATAGTGTTAGTATTAGCAACTTGTTATGAGTAGTTTGGTGAGGCAAAATGAAATATCCATGACGTCGAATAAGAGTTTTAGGATGATCTTGCAATGTTGACGTTGCACGAGCAAGTTTGAAATGAGAACGACGGGATGTGTAGATGATCCTGATATGATGGAAGAACTAGGTCCTGTTAGGAACCTTTGATGACAGAAAAGTTAGGAACGCATTCACAGGTCGACTGTTATTATTAAAGTCGACAACTATTTATATGTCTGGGGTTGAAGGTGTTGTCAAGAGATTGGAAGCAGAGAGAATTACCATGGTGTGGGTAAATGTAGGGGGTCATCCTGGAAAGATGTATCCATAATGATGGAACACCTCGTATGGGCGTATAGATTATACCGATCTGTGAGGGAATGTGCCCTGTCTATGTAATGGCTTGGATCGTAAAGAACTAGCAAGAAACAATTATGTTGGAGTTAATTGGGAGCTCGTGAGTTGTGGTTCAGCTAGAGTGGGGAAAGACAAGGTAGCGAGATAGACTCGGGTATTTATGCGGGAGAATGTGAAGGCAAGTTTGAATTATGTACGAATGGCCATGAGAGATCTGGTCTGCAGTGTGAGGTTATGGGTGAAAAATGCAAGGATGAGTAGTGGCATCATAATGGGATGTTCGAAAGAGGAAGCATCAAATGAGAGTCTTTTCGTGGGTTTCAGATGAGGTGTACGATTTGTTAACCAGGTTGTTAGAGCATGTGGTTTGTAAGTTGGCGTGTGATATGGCTATTATCGGAATGGAATGTCGGAGCGGTAGTGGGTGGTTACCCAAAAGAGAAACCAAGTGTTTTTGGTTGTAAGAGTCGCTAAGTAAGCATACTTTGGAATCATTAAAAGTTTAAAGAAGGTGATGGGAGGATTAGTTAAAAATGTGGCGTAGTAGATGCGAAATATTTAAAGAATATGAATTGTTTACTATGTGTGAAGGACTTATTCGAGAAGGTAATAGTTGGAGATCAAAGAACGTGCAGTGACTTCGAAATCCGGTGTCATTTCGAGATAACTTGGTTGGATGCTTTAAGTTAGAATTTTGATGCAACCGTTTGGTTATGTTTAGTAATGAGAAAGTGTTGTCAGCATGTGGAAGGGTCGGAAGAGAGGGGCAAGTATTGTTTGGTGGGCGGTGCTCCACGATAACGTGGAGAGGTGATTATCATATGTCGGAATAAGTGAGTAGGTTGGAAGTAGTAAGCGTGGCAGTAACACCGAAAAGTGGAGTAGTGTGTGTAGTTTGTCATCGGTAAGAGTGCGAACTCCTGGAATAGGTATGAGAAAGAGGATTTGTGTATGCTTTAAGTACGGGAAAGAAGTGGAAAAGGGCAGTTGAATGGGTTGAGTTGGTAATGTTGTTAGAAATGTTCAAACGAACTAGTCGTTCAGTGATAGGCTATTGAGAATAGTTTTGTGTGACCATGACTACTCCTCCTAGTTGAGTGAGGGTAACCGAAGTTATGTTTTATATGACTAGACACTCGTGGCAAGCAGTGAGGAATTGTTGTGTTTTAGGATAAGTTTAATTTGGGTAGGTGAACACGTCAACGAGGGATCATGGAGGTTCATGCTTTTAGTTACGTATAAGTGTGGAGTGGTGAAGTGGTGAGGATGTAAGAAATGGTTGATGAACTGTGGTCAAGGTGTTCTGAGAAAAAGAAAGAGTTATCTGCATAGACGGATGTCGGCTGGGAGAAGTAATCTAGGATGTGCATGGAAACCAATGAAGGAACTCTTGGGGTGCCCGATGAGATGTTGGAAGGATTCACAGTATGATACACGTCTTTTGGAGGGCGAATGAGGACGACCTTGAAGAATTTAAGCGATGAATAGTCGACTATTGTCATTATTGAGCGAGTAGGAGCAGTAGCCTACAAATTGGAGTTACCGTAGGAAGTAAAGAGAATGCACCCAACGTTCCATGTTTCGAAACTAAGGAGGTGTTTGACTGAGTCAGAGGTGACAGTACCCTTGGAAAGTGTCAGCTTTGGTGAGGGGTTGACTTACGTAAAGGAACCGTTATGAGGGTGGACGGCAAGGTTCGCAAGTTAAGATACAAGGAGATCGGGCTGGTAAAGTTCAATGGCAGTTTCATAGAGGGCGAGAGGCAACTTGGGTTGAAAATGAGGACATGAAGTCCGGATGCCATCATCTTTCGAAAAAGGAATTCCGGGGACGGAATTCTTTTGAGGGGGGAGTGTTGTAACAACCAAGTTTTATTTTCTCTTTAGATAAAGAAATATAAGATGTGTGGAAGTATTGCAAATTCTAAAGTTCGAGGGCCCTTATCGTAAATTGTTGAAAGGTATAAAACCCTCAAGGTTTTGCACAAACCCTAGACAAATCATTTATTCCTGGTGTCGGCTGAGGAAGAGAAAGAGCAGAGAAAGAGAAGTGGTCTCAAGAGCAATAGGAGAAGGAAGCTTAGCAATCACCAAATTTCGAAGAGGAAAGTGTTAATGCCAAAAATCGTCCAGAAGGATAACTTAAGGTTGATTGTGGAGCTTAACAACTAAAGAAAGGGAATCTAGCAACAAAGCGTGCGACAAAGATAAAATAATGTAAAAGAGACAGAGATTTTGGTGACGCGGGAAAAACCTCAACGAGGAAAAAACCCGCGGATGACTTTGGGGGTCGACGCTGCACTATGATCGCCAAACAGGGGCGATGTCCTTATGTTTCTGGTGTCGATCGTACAGAGATTACAATACAGATGAAAGAAAGACTTTAAATGTAAAGTAACAAGTGTAGAAAACAGGTATGTCGTGTGTAAAACTATGCGTCGAGTGTGCGAGTCGTGCGTCGTGAGCGAATTGTTGAGAGAGAATTCTTTGCTTGTAGTGAATGTTCTTCGGAGTTCTGATGATGATTTTTGATGATTCCCCCCGAAATGATGATCTAGCTTCTGTATTTATAGTCTTCGAACGTCTTTAATGACTCCATGAAATCCTTTGGTAACGGTCGCAACGGCCACTGTTGTTTAATGTTCATAAATGTCTCTGTCGGTTTCGTCTGTTGGCCCTAAATGACTTTGACCCTGCATTAAATGAGAAAAACATAACAGAAATGTCGTGCGTTAGTTAGTCGAGGTCGTGAGCTATGTCACGACGGTTGAGGTCGAGAGGTACTATTGACTTTAGCTTTGGTCAAAGGACAAAAATGTTTATGATTTTGACTTTGTTACAAAAGAAGTGTATAAATGTTCTTAGTGTCTTGGTCGTGGTCGAGACTGGTGAAATTTTGCCCAAACAGTTTGCCCCCAAAATTTAAAATGAGAAAGCAATTTCAAATTTTGAATTTTGAATGTTAGTCGGACGTCTACGTGTCAAAAAATCTTTTCAGTTGCTTTGGAACTGAATCGGTCCAATTCCAACTAAAGAGGAAGTCGAAAAGAGGATAACGTCGTGACGTCATGCTGACGCACGATCGTGCATAACAGCTGTAATTGCCAGGTGGTGATGATCTGTCGTGCATTCGAATAGGCGGGGGTACGTGTCGACCATCGAGGGGCTTGACCTGACACGATCATTAGCATAAATAGAGACCTTCGACAGATCTTTTCCTTTTACGATTTCAGAGAGTTTTATAAGAGAGATTTTCCTTGATTTCTTTGTTGTTGTTCGTCGAATCTTTTCCATACCTGCAAGAGATCTTCGACTAGCTTAGAGATTTCGAGGCTTTAGGCACCTATATAAGGTACAATTTCTTGGTCTTTCATAAGTCTATTGCTAAAAATCTTCGAGAGACTTTTAGGTTTAGAAATGTCGATAGAGCCTATAAGTTCCATTAGAGAACAAACGGATCTTGACGACCTTAGAAGTCTGGCAAAAATCCCGGCGGAAATTACATTGATTAGAGCAGGCCAGACTCGACCTGATATGTGTCCTGATAGGTTTGTAGTTATCTACGAATATCCTTTCAAGATAGGTTTTGAATGGCCTTACTTACCTTTGGCAAAATCTTTTATGACTGAGTTCGACTTAGCGCCAGCCCAGTTAATGCCCCAATTCTGGAGGGTCATACAGGTGATTGAACGCCTTACCAAAAACTGGGAATCTTCCATGAACGTGCGCGATCTTCTCTTGGCTTATCAAGTCAAGAAAGATAAATGTCATCGTTATAGCCTGTTTTCTAGATATAAGGGTGATCGTACGTTAGTCTTACAGACCACTGTGAATGATCGTAAATGGAAGACTAGATACGCGTTTGTGCGTAAGTCGACTCTCGACTCCGAGAGCGGCTGGATTAGGGCCGGCGGGAATACGTCGGGTGAGATTTTATAATTTTATCGTCGTACGTCGTTTGTAATATTTGTCTGATTTCTAACTTGCTTTTTATGCGTTGACAGATATAAAGTTTGAGGACGTGAAGCCCTACGCTAACTCACAAGCGAAGGTTGACGCTTTTTTGGAGTTTAGCACCGTCGAGCGATCGTTTGTCACGCGACATTTGGCGGACGACGACGAAGATTTGGTATTCTTAGGGGAGAATTGGGGGGAGAAAGCGGAGGAAGAAGAGGAGACAGAAGAGGAAAAGTCGAGGGGAGAAGGAGAGATGACCGGTAAGTGTACCTTCTAATTGCTCGACTATGATCCTTTTATGTTCGTCGTGTTAATATTTCTCTCTTATCTGCTTCTAGGTGAATCTCAGATGAAGGTGTCGACGATCTCGGCTAAAAAGAGAAGCTAAAGTCGAGCTTGCCCGTAAGGGAAAGGAGAAGAGACAAAAGACCTCGACAATTGAGTCAGGGGGTTTTACCGAAGTCGAGGATGACGATCCCGAGGGAACCGTCTTCGAAGGTTGATGACTCGTCGAGAGTCTTTACGCCCGAGAAGGCGAAGGTCGCATCGCCAATGAAGAAGAAGACGTCTTCTAGCGCGATCGCCGTGACACCCGTTAGTTCTGCGCCTCCGGCGAAAATGGCGAAGTCGACGAAGTCTCCCTCTACCACGTCGATCCCTTCGTCGACCGACAAGGGCAAGTAGCATGCGACGGGAGGGGTTAAAGTCACGGAGGTTAACTTTACGTTGCCTTCGGACTTTATGGTCGATGACGTCCTGTCCGGGACGAATTTGTTTCCTCGCCTGGGGAAATATTTGCTCCCTTGTTTTAGGGAGCGTTTTAGGGATTTCCAGTCGAGGAGACGGGATCCCATGTTGCCGGACTGGAGTTTCTTGTAAGTTTTTCTTTCAAAACTTGTGTTTCGATGTTTTTAATCTTTGTCGAATGTTTATTAACACGTTTCCTCATGTTTTACAGGCGTTTCAATCTTCTTTTGCCCTGCATGCAGAGACAGAGAAGATCAAACGTTTGGTGCCTTCCGCTCACGAGAGGGGGAACGCGGTATTAGACAGGGCGAATGCCGCTGTAGAGCGTGAAGAGGCTATGTCCAAACGTCTAGATGTGGCCCTAAAAGAGTTGGAGGTCGTCGGTCGTGCGAAGGACGAGGCGAACCATCGTCTTAAGCAGTCTTTGTCTATAATCGACGACCAAAGGAAGGAGCTGAACAAGATGAGGGAATCTTTGGCTACGAAGGAGAAGGAAGTCGAGGACTCCAAGGCTAGGATGGCTAGTTTGGAGGAGGAGGTAGGGAAGCTAAAAGATAAAGTTGCGTCTACCTTTGCGTTGGCTCGATTGACCGCTCGTGCTGCCATAATGAGGCAACATTTGTCGGGAAAAATCCCTTGGCTTTGGCATTGGACGATCTTGCTTACTTTTTGAAAGAGGTCGGGTCTGCAAGAGATCTCGACTCTGATGATGAGAAGGAAGCCGAAGAGGAAGAGGTGGATGAAAGTCCCAAGGTCGAGGCCTCGGGCCAAGATGCGACCGACACTCCTCCTTAACCTTAGGATAAATGTTCCTTTTATGAATTTTTGCTTTTCATGCTCGATCGTTGGTGATCGAGTCATCTAATGTAGTAGTCGATGAATGGAATTTTTATTTCACATATCTTTCTGTTTTACACGTCTCATAAGTAAACACAACGGTTAATTGCGAATTTCAAGCGTGAAAGGAAACATGCGACTTAGGCATCCATTGTAATATAACGACTGTTAATGCCAAAAATCGCACCAAAGGGACAACTTAAGGTCGATGTGGAC
Organism: Saussurea involucrata; assembly: GCA_033807775.1. NCBI lineage: Eukaryota > Viridiplantae > Streptophyta > Magnoliopsida > Asterales > Asteraceae > Saussurea > Saussurea involucrata. The sequence goes on along the minus strand of JAWVWS010000834.1, from coordinate 58,632 downwards.
TTAAACAACTAAAGAAAGAATCTTTCGACGAGACGTGCGACGATAAATAAAATAAAGAAACAAGGGATTTGATGACGCACCGTTACGGTCGCCGGCTGTTTAATGATTGCGTCGGTTATAGTCGTTGCTCCTTAATGACTTTTATTCCTGCATTAAACACTTAACAAACGGATATGGTTAACGTTAGCTTTGGTCGAGGTCGCACGTCTTTATATAATAGTCGTGCGGATCGGGCGACGCTATGGTCGAGCGTCGTAAGGAACTCTCGACTTACCTTTTATGAGGGACGACGATGGTGTTCTGGGTCTTTGTCGAGACCTTATCTTAATACAAGATATAGTCCTTAATCATACGTCTTACCTGAAGGAAATGCTTCGAAATGTAAAGTACAAGTGTTTGAATGTAAAAATAGGTGTTTGTCGTGTACGAAACAAAGTGTGAACTGCTGGTCGAGGGCTGTTGTCGTGCGTCGAGAGCGATACTTAGAATAATAGTTCTCCACTTCAGGTGTTCTTGAATATTGCTTCGGTTGTTAATCGCCGGATATTCGATGTGTTGAAATGTTGATTTAGCTGGTTGATGGACTTACCTGGTTGTCGTGGAACTAGACCGGTTCACCTTTAACTGAACGAGAAGTTGAAAAGTTGTGACGTCATACTGACGCGCGATGATGCTTACCAGCTGTCGAGGACAGGTGTCGAAGATCCGGGTGGGTATACGAAAGGGCATGGACGCGTGTTGATTATCGAAACACTCGTCCTGATATGATCGGTTGCATAAATAGAGATCATGACGGATCTTTTCTTGATACGTTTTGTTAGCCTTATCATGAATCACGTAGACTTAGATGCTTTTTGGAGTTTGGCAAAGATCTCGGCAAATATAGAGTTGCGGTGTCCGGGGATTGTTCGTTCTATGGAGTGCCCCGAGGGTTATATTGCTTTGTATGAGTATCCTTTTAAGATAGGGTTTCAGTGGCCGTTTTCTGGTTTATCTAAGTCGTTCATGCAGGATTTCGATATGTCGTCGGGACAATTGATGCCCCAACTTTGGCCAGTTCTACGAGTTATTGAGCGAGCGTCCGCAAAATGGGAGTCTCCTACGATCATGAATGATTTCTTGGCGGCGTATCAAGTTAAAAAGGATAAGAACTGGCGTTATAGTCCTTATTCTAAGTTCAGGGGTGATCGTTCTTTGGTTTTGGGAACTGGTGTTAATGATCGTGGGTGGAATTCGAGGTATGTGTTTGTTCTTGCCGATTCACTGGATTCCAGCAGCGATTGGATGCGGTCGGGCTGGAATAAGACAGGTATGCTTCGCCATTTTCTGAGTTTCATTTTTATGGCTTTTACTTACCATTCTTCTCCTATTATCCTCAGAGATTCAGTTTGAGGAAGTGAAACCGACTGCGGATTCCCAGGCTAAGATCAACAAGTTCTTGAGTCTTAGCGTTGACGAACAATCTTTCGTTACGTGGCAATTGGTGGCCAAAGACGAGGACGTGGCGGTGGACGATGAACGAGAGGAAACGACCGATAAACATTTTACGATTGTTGATTTTCACCATTTATATTTTCCATCTGATGTTTCATGTATTTCCTGGTTAGTGTCGACTGAGAGGAAATCAGTCTCTAAGGCGAGAGGGAAGCAGATCATGCGTGCCCTTCGAGGTGAAGACGTTTCGACAGCTGGGTCGAGCCAAAAGAGAACCAGGAAGACGTTTCTGAGGCAACCGTCATCGAGGGTTGATAACTCATCGAGAGTTGTTCTGCCTAAAAAGGCGAAGGCGTCATCCAGCCGTCCTGGCGCGATGGATGCGACACCGGCAAGTTCGGCACTTCCGGCGACAATGACGAGACCGGTGTTCAAGACGTCAACCCCATCATCTGCCGTCAGGGGCGAGGGGTCATCGGCCGAAGTCACGACGGTTAATTTTTCATTGCCGTCGGAATTTATGGCGGATGGTGTCCTAGACGGGACGACGTTGTTTCCTCACTTGGAGAGGTGTTTGCTTCCATCTTTCAGGGAGCGTTTTCACGGGGTTCCGGCTGGAGAGATAGGATCTCAGGTTGCCAGTCTGGCGTTCTCAGTAAGTGTCAATCTTTCATGACTTGTTTCAACGTTCGATTTCGTTCGTTGTCTAACACTTTTTCGTGTATTTTTAGATGTTCCAGTCGTCTCTGACATTGTACGCCGAGATGTCGAAAGCCGAGAAGTTGGTGGCGTCTGTTTTGAAAAGGGAGGAGGCGGCGTTGGATAGGGAGAGGTTGGCTTTGGCACGCGCCGATGAGTTAGCTATTCAGCTTTTCGATGCTCAGTACGAACTGCAAGCCCTAAGTCGAACGAGGGAAATGGCAGATGATGATCCTCAGGTCGGGACCTCAGGCAATAATGCGATGGATGTTCCTCCTGCAATTTAGGAATTTTTACTTCCTTTGTTTTTGCTGGCCGTTGGTGGTCAATTTTTTGGATGTAACATATTGACCTGATGAAATGGAAGTTGTTTTTTTATCGAATTGACAATCTCGTCACATAAATGTTGTTAGTTATGTAACTGATTGTGGAATACATGATAAGTCATGCAACTACGTCGCCTATTGTTAGAGCAAGAGTAAGAGCGTAATATGAGAGCATGCGATTAAAGCACCCATTGACACATAAATCGTAAGGTTTTTTATTACGCTGACAAACATAAATACATGCAACTAAGGCATACATTCAAAACGCGAAGTTTTTCTAAGTTAAGAAACTCAGACTGCAAAGTCGTTTAGACTATAAGATCGTGCGATTAAGTCGTTCGATGAGCTATGAGGCGTGATCAAGTCATGGACCTGATCATCTATGTCGTGCGATCCTGCGATAAAGCGATGTCGGGGGTTTGGTCGTTGGCTAACCAACGACCCTCCGATGCTTAAGTCCGTAATTGTCTTGGTAAATAATCATATGTAAAAAATGAAAACGGGTAAGGAACGTACCTTCTTGTTGAGTGTTCTGAAATACTTTGAATTTTTGGTTTTCATGCTGGGCCTCTAGATATATTGTAACATCTTGCCCCCTTGTGGTGGCTTTGAGACGATATGCTAGATCTGGGACATGTCGTCGCAATTCACCACAATATACACGTCGCACGACCTGGCGATCCTGTTATTTCAGAAAAAAAGAAACAAACCTGTCGTGACTCTTATGATCGTGTTTTGCCTTGGGTTGGAGTGACGTTCTTGACGGCCTATTTTCGCGGCTTCAAGGTGGCTTTATAGCAATCTCGAGCGACTTTTTGCTCGCTTCTGATCTCTTGGATTCCTTACGGCGTAGGGAATTTCATGATTTGATGATATGTCGAGGGAACGGCTTTCATTTCATGAATCCATGGTCGACCTAAGATGATGTTATAGGCTGACGCACAGTCGATAACACTGAACTTAGTCTGCTTATTGACTCCTCCGGCATAGACGGGCAAATTTATCTCTCCAAAGGTGCTCGTCGCTTCTCCATTGAAACCGACCAAAGTTGTCGAACGTCGGGTGATTTCTGAGCGATCAATTCCCATGGCTTTGATAGTGTTGAGAAAAATGACGTTTGCTGAACTGCCCTCGTCTACCAATACTCGACGCGTCAAACAGTTATCGACCGTGAGTTGAATGATCAACCCGTCGTGATGCTTTTGGTACGAGTCACCGAGGTCGACTTGGTCGAGCACGATCTTCATGGCTTCTAGTTCCAAATCTCCTTTGGGTCTGGATGAATGAGGAATAGGCCGGTCTTCGGGCGCTTGACTGGCATGACGCTTAGCTGCGGAGTACGTAAGACCACACACGTCTGAACCACCAGGGATGCAATTGATGATCTTTGCAAGCTTGGGCACTGACGATCGGTGGCTATTAGCTGGAAGAACGACATCATCAATAATATCTTTGAGATTACCTTGTGGAACATGATATGCCAATTCCTTCTTGAGTGCGTTACAATCATATGTTGCATGACCATGGTCGACGTGGAAGTCGCACCACTTTGATTTATCCTTCTTAGCATCGTCCAAGTCAGACTTCTTCGGCCACCGGATGGTTGCTTGGGTGGTCTTCAGAGCTTCGACTAAGTCTTTAGCTGACCCTTTGAACCCATAAGAGGAGATCTTGGGGTACACGGGGAATTTAGTCGCGGTTTTAACTTCTGCCTTCGTCTTTAATCGAACGTTTGAAATCTGACGCGCTGGCTCTATTATGGATATGGATTTCGGCTTGAATTATGGCTTCTTGACACCTAATGGCTTCTTGTCGTCAGTGTGTTTGTGACGAAAGGCTGCGTCGTCTTCGATCCTCATATATGCTAAGGTTCGAGCTCGGACGTCTTCGAAAGTCTCTGGGGGATACTTGGTCAGATCGATATATAGACATGAACTATCGTCTAGACCACGCTTATAAGCTTCGATCGCAGTTTTGATGTCACAATTGAGGATACTGATCATTTCGGCATTGAATCTATTGAAATAACTTCGAATAGACTCATTGGTCTTCTGCACGACATAGTACAGATCACTAGTCTGCTTTTCCATCTTACGACTGCTGGCGAATTGCGGGGAGAATTGGTTGACCAATTCGGCGAACGACCCGATAGATTTGGGTTTGAGATTGATCAACCACTGGAGAGATGGACCAGTGAGAGTTGCCCCGAAACTCTTGCACATGCATACTTCCTGGTACATGTGTGGAATCGAGATTGTCCACATGAGTTGCTTACACTGCGCGACATGCTCGGTTGGATCGGTCACACCCGAATACTTGGGAGTGAAGGCAGGAATGTTATACTTCTTTGGGACCTCGACGGTGGCGATCTCGTCGATGAAGGGCGACGCCTGATACCCCGAGCGAGGCTCGACGTCGACAGGCACAGCTGCCCCAGGAAACTTGGCGAGCAAGGACAGGACGCGCTCATTTTGGTCTTCTAACATCTTCAAACGCTGGACGACGGGATCGTTAAGATCAGGATTTGCCCCTGTCGAGGGATTGGTCCCTGGACTAGTGCCATTACCATGCGACGAACCATTGGTAGCCCCGTTGAACGGAACAAAATATGGCTGCGACCCATAGTGGAATTAATGCGGTCCATTCTGAAACGATTGTGGTCCATGCTGAAATGGCTACGATCTTTGCCGGAAAGATTGCGATCCTCGCTGGAAAGGTTGCGATCCTTGCTGGAAAGGTTGCGGACCACTTTGGAACGGCTGGGATCCATTCTGAAACGGCTGGGCGCCACCTTGCAATGGTTGGGATCCATTGTTCAAGGGTGGTGGTCGGATGTGCTGAGGGGGAATCTGCCCAGACTGAGGATTCGGAATGAACGGACCCGGCTGTTGATTCTGCATGAATGGACCTGGATGCTGATTCTGCGCAGACGGGCTTGGTCCCGGACCTGGATTCTGGATGAATGGTCTAGGACCATTCTGGGGTCCAAAAGGATTCCTTAGCCGCACGATCTCTTCAGCTGCTCTGCGATTCTGCTCTGCCATTGCATTGAGTTGATTCCTTGCAACCTCGAGCTCCTGATACATCTAAGCGACGGCTTGCTGCGGATTTCCAGTGGCTGCCATTTTCCTGCAACAGAAAATAGAAGAAACTCCAAGAAACTATTAGTAGAATGCACGTTCATCGAGGATTTTCTCTAGATGTAGTCCCACGGATGGCGCCAAACTGTTAATGCCAAAAACCGCACCAAAGGGACAACTTAAGGTCGATGTGGACTTAAACAACTAAAGAAAGAATCTTTCAACGAGACGTGCGACGATAAATAAAATAAAGAAACAAGGGATTTGATGACGCAGGAAAAACCTCAAACGAGGAAAAAACCTGCGGACGACAGTGGGTGTCGTCGCTATACTATGGTCGCCAATCAAGGGCGATGTCCTTGGATACTGGTGTCGATCGTACAGTGATTACAATACAAATGAAGGAAATGCTTCGAAATGTAAAGTAAAAGTGTTTGAATGTAAAAATAGGTGTTTGTCGTGTACGAAACAAAGTGTGAACTGCTGGTCGAGGGCCGTTGTCGTGCGTAGAGAGCGATACTTAGAATAATGGTTCTTCACTTCAGGTGTTCTTGAATATTGCTTCGGTTGTTAATCGTCGGATATTCGATGTGTTGAAATGTTGATTGAGCTTGATATTTATAGTCTTCGCGTCCTTAGCTTCATCCATGAATGCTCCTTTAATGGCCTTAACGGTTGGAAACGGTCGCCGGAGTAATGATCTTCGTCCGTTACGGTCGCCGGCTGTTTAATGATTGCGTCGGTTATAGTCGTTGCTCCTTAATGACTTTTGTTCCTGCATTAAACACTTAACAAATGGTTATGGTCAACGTTAGCTTTGGTCGAGGTCGCACGTCTTTATATAATAGTCGTGCGGATCGGGCGATGCTATGGTCGAGCGTCGTAAGGAACTCTCGACATACCTTTTATGAGGGACGACGATGGTGTTCTGGGTCTTTGTCGAGACCTTATCTTAATACAAGATATAGTCCTTAATCATACGTCTTACCTATTCTGGTCGCGGTCGAGCGGCGTGATTTTTTGCCCAAACAACGACTAAGACATAAGTCGTACATTTAAATCGTATTGACAAACACAAACATATGCAATCGATGTGTTCATTCAGAACATATAAATTTTTCTAAGTTTAGAAACTTAGACCAAGGGGACGTTTAGACCTTACGATCGTATAATTAGATCGTACGATGCACTTGGATCGTGTGTCCCTGCGATAGAGTAGTCAGGTTATTGACCTGATTACTTACGTCTTGTGATTTTGCGAGATTAAAGTCGTATAATAGACTTTACGATGTCGCACGATCTATGATAAAACAATGTCAGAGGTTGGTCGTTGGCTAGCCAACGACCCTCCGATGCTTAAGTTAGTAATCGTCGTAGTAAAAAATCGTGTGAGAAAAGGAAAAAGATTTAAATAAAATACCTTTTCAAATGTGTTGCATTCCAGCTACGTGGGACATCTTGTTTGTTGAGGGTTTGGAGCCGATAGGCGCCTTTGCCCACGACCTCGGAGATACGATAAGGACTTTCCCATTTAGTGGAAAGTTTACCGGCGTTGAGCTCTTGAGTGCTTTGGAACACTCGTCGGAGGACGTAGTCGCCTATTTGAAAGATTTTTACTTTAACATTTTTGTTGAAATGTCGTTCGACCACTTGTTTTTGTGATGCCATTTTGATCAATGCTGATTCTCTGAGTTCTTCGAGGGCATTGAGGTCATAACTTAGATCAACCAGATTGTGGTTGACGGAAGTATGCTTTGAGGTAGGGAGCTGAACCTCGACTGGTAGAACTGCTTCATAACCATAGACCAAAGAGAAAGGAGTTTGTCATGTGGACGTGAGAGGCGTCGTGCGATTTGCCCACATGACCGAAGGGAGCTCTTCGACCGACCTTCCCTTTGCAGCTTGCAACCTCTTCTTAATTGAAGTAATGATAGTTTTATTTCTCAACTCAACAAGTCCGTTTGCCTGGGGATATCTGGGCGTCGAAGTCGTCAGCTTGATGTTGCGGTCTTCACAGAACTGTCGAGTCCTGTTGCTTATGAATTGGGATCCATTGTCGCAGACAATTCCGAATGGAATCCCAAACCTGCATATGATGTTAGTCTGGATAAAAGACACGACCTCCTTGTCCCGAACTTGGGAAAAGGCAGCTGCTTCTACCCATTTGGAGAAGTAAACTGTAAGTACGAGGAGAAATACCTTTTGCCCAGGGGCAGGTGGTAATTTGCCGACAATATCCATACCCCATCTCATGAAGGGCCATGGGATCAGTGTCGAATGCAAAGGTTCAGATGGTTTATGGGACGTACCTGAATGTCGTTGACAAGGATCACAGTTCTGCACGTACATGACGGCGTCTTTTCGTAGTGTCGGCCAAAAGTAGCCTTGTCGAGAGATACGATTAGCCAGACTGCGACCTCCGGAGTGATTGCCACACTCCCCATCGTGCATTTCTTGGAGGATTTTCTGAATTTGATTCTTACTAAAGACGCATCTCAGGTTTAAGCCTGTCGATGATCGTCGATAGAGTCTATCTCCGATCATGACATACCTGGATGCTTTGAATCTAATCTTCCGAGCTTCCATCCTATCTTCCGGAGTTGGTCGTATACAAGAAAGTTTCGAATGTCGCACGACCAATCATCTTCTTGTTCTTCGATCTGGACGACATCGTCATTCTCGATGGACGACGTCGCTAGATGGATCAGAGGAATATTGTCGAATATTGTTTCGACTAGAGCTGACCCAAGGTTTGCTAGAGCGTCGGCTTGAGTATTCTGATCCCTCGGGATTTGTTCAATGGAAAATGATTTGAATTTTTCAGAATTTTCTTTTGCTATCTTTAGGTACGCTGTCATTTTTGAATCATTGGCTGCGAATTCACCATTCATTTGATTCACGACCAGAAGAGAATCACTTTGACATGTAGCGAGGTTGCCCCCGAGTCGTGGGCCATATCCATCCCTACAATCAGGGCTTTGTACTCGACTTCGTTGTTGGTGGCTTTGAAGTCGCATCGCACGGAATACACTATCTTGCCCCCCTGTGGCGACTTCAAGACGACGCCAAGTCCCGAACCTCTGACGTTGGATGACCCGTCGACGTGTAAGGTCAAAGGTATGTCGTTGTGAGTCGCCACAGTAGATACTTCGAGCTCTGCTTCTTTTCCCAATTCAGGACTGAAGTCGGCGATAAAATCAGCTAGTGCTTGCGATTTGATCGATGTCCTGGGCTTGAAGTCGATGTCGTAGCTGCTGAGATATACGCTCCATTTCACCAATCGACCTTTCAACTCAGGTTTTCTCAAGACAGACTTAAGGGGATAGTTAGTAACGACAGTAATCGGGTGTGATTCGAAATAATGTCGCATTTTCTTTGCGGCTGTAACAAGTGACAAGAGTAGTTTTTCCATTGAGGAGAACCTAGTTTCGGCGTCCAAAAGTGATTTACTTACATAGTAGATTGGCAGTTGTTGCTTTTCACCTTCCCGCGTTAGGACGACACTTACTGCATTTGGACTGACAACTAAATATAGCTGCAAGGTCTCATGATCGTGAGGCTTCGACAGTAAGGGTGGTGACGTCATGTACTCTTTTAATTTTTGGAGTGCTTGCTCGTGATCGTCGGTCCAATCGAAGCCTTTGTTTTTCCTGAGGACATTGTAAAACAAATGGCATCTGTCTGAGGATCGAGATATAAACCTGTTCAGAGCCGCCACTCGACCAGTGAGCTTTTGGACCTCTTTGAAATTTCTTGGAGATTTGATCTCGACAATGGCCTTGATTTGGTCGGGATTGGCTTCGATTCCCCGACGAGTGACCATGTAGCCCAAGAACTTTCCAGCGCTGACACCGAAGGAGCATTTCTTCGGGTTGAGCTTCATGCTATATTTTCGGAGGATGTCGAACGACTACTTCAGATGCTCGACGTGGTTGACTGCTTGCTTCGACTTGACGAGCATGTCGTCGATATAAACCTCCATCGTGTCGCCGAGATGATCTTTGAACATCTTGTTAACCAAGCGCTGGTAGGTCGAACCTGCATTTTTTAGTTCGAAAGGCATAACCTTATAACAGTAAATACCTCGATCTGTCATGAACGTAGTTTTTCCTGGTCCTCGACGTGCATCAGGATTTGATTGTATCCAGAATAAGCATCCATGAACGTTAATAGTTCATGGCCAGCTGTCGCGTCGACCATGGCATCGATATGTGGCAATGGGAAAGGGTCTTTAGAACAGGCTTTGTTGAGATCTGTAAAATCGATACAGACCCTCCATTTGCCATTTTTCTTCGCCACAACCACGACATTAGCAAGCCAGTCAGGGTACTTTACTTCTCGAAATTTCCCTGTCTTGAGGAGGTTGTCGACCTCGTCATTTATCACCTTATTCCTCTCGGGAGCGAATTTCTGCCGCTTTTGCTTGATTGGTTTGAATGACGGGTCGACATTGAGCTTATGGGAAATGACGCCAGGATCGATACCGACCATAATAAGATTTATGAGTAAATCTTATTATTGATTATTTTTATAGTTTTCAATGATTTCTTCTTTTAACTTCGTTGATTATTTAATGAACTTTAAAAGTTTTTTTTTATCATTATTGATTATTTTTTTATTTTCTTAATATTTTTTCACAACTTTTGAAATCTTATTAGCAATCGACTATGCCTCAAGAGAGATTAAATGTGTTACTTTTGATATCAATCGAAAACTAGTTTCTAGCAAATCTTGATTATAAACTATAATTAAATTATTTTGTGTTATATTATATATTGTATATTATACGTATTATGCGATTAATCTTAGTTTTCTTATCTTATTAATTTTTTATTGCTACCACGAAATTAATCATATAAGACTTGTGATATTAATTTAATGATATATGGATCAGTTTGATTTTTATCTGAATCTTGTTTATGATTATTTGTATTTTCACACATATTTTATAAAAGAATTTATACAAAGTATAATTAAAAAATATAGGTTCACATTTAGGTTTTTGCACAGGGCCTCCAAAATGTCAGGAACGGCCCTGCATATATGCATCTCAGATTATGCACACATTGTTCACATATGCACATTGGTTTGTAAGGGGTGCAACAAATACATGGTTTGTATTTGATTTTTATCATATGTGTGTGTGTGTGTGTGTGTGTGTGTGTGTGTGTGTGGAAAGGTTAACACCAGAACCTCTTCACTTTACAAAAATGCAAAAACACATTTTGACTATAGTCAATCATATGTGATACTATACTACATCACATATGATACACATGTGATTATATAGTAGATCATATATGTGATAAGTAAATCAGTGACACGGACAATCTCTGGCGCCGACCTGGGTTGTGGGCCATGTCACCCACACATTACTAGGCCTCATCACGTGTATTATAACATTTGATAATGGGGGTTCGTGATGTGATACTATAATCCATCACATGCGATACTAAATCAAAGACGCAAATAACCTTTGGCACGATCGTCGCCAACTAGACCAGGCAAACGTGTTGTGTCGTGTCGGGTTTAAAGTTAAACGGGTTGAGAGTGCCTAACCCTAACCGTTTAATAAACGGGTCAGAAAATCTCAACCCTAACCCGACCCGTCTAACCCGTTTAACATTTATAAATCTAAAAATTAGAAATCGAAAATTCACAAAAAAATTACAAATCCAAAATTCAAATGAAAGAATTAGAAATCTAAATTTTATAGTTCAAACTTATAAGTTCTAACCAAATACAAAACATTAAAAATCCAAAACATTAAAAATTCAAAACATTAAAAATCCAAAGCGTTAAAAAGAAAACTTATAATATATATACAGCCTTAGGTTCAAATGAGAAGTGCAATTTTTTTGAGAAATAGAGAAGTGATCTTGGCCATTTATTCGGTGAAGATCGGTTATAATTGGTCAAAAGTTGCGGCTTTGACTGGTCAAAAGTTGCGGTTGTTCCAAAAATAGAAGGGCAATTTCGTAACTTTTACAAAAAACACGGGCTGAGTTCATATATGAATCTGTGTGATTCACATATGAACTATACGTTCATATATGAACCTTTGTAATTCACATATGAACTCTTTATAACTAATTCATATATGAATCTTGTGATTCATATATGAACCTTTGTGTTTCATATATGAAACTAATTAAGTGTAGGTTCATATATGAATCAGTTGAACCAATTAACTGATTCATATATGAACCTTTGTGATTCATATATGAACCTTTGTGTTTCATATATGAAACTAATTAAGTGTAGGTTCATATATGAATCAGTTGAACCAATTAATTGATTCATATATGAATCTTTGTGTTCATATATGAACCTTTGTGATTCATATATGAACTTTTGTGTTTCATAAATGAAACTAATTAACCGTAGGTTCATATATGAATTAGTTGAACCAATTAACTGATTCATATATTAATCTTTGTGTTCATATATGAACCTTTGTGATTCATATATGATTTTTTTAACTAATTCATATATGAACCTTTGTGTTCATATATGAACCTTTGTGATTCATATATGAAATTTTTTTAACTGCTTCTCATATGAACAAATTAACTGATTCATATATGAATCACAAAGGTTCATATATGAATCACACAGATTCATATATGAACTCGTCCTGCGTATTTTTTACGAAACTACCCCTCTATCTTGTGCAGACCACTCGGAGACCACGCGAGGAATTATCCGCTGCTTCTCGGTCAAAGCCGCCGATCTTGACCGAATAAATGGCCAAGATCACTTCTCTATTTCTCAAAAATCTTGCACTTCTCATTTGAACCTCTCCCTATATACAGATGTATATATATATATATGTATATATATATATGAATATATATGTATATATATATATATGAATATATATATATATATATATATATATATATATATATATATATATATAGAGAGAGAGAGAGAGGGCCCTTCTTTTGTTAACCACTCATTTAGTGTTAACCTTGTTAACTTATTTTGGACCAATAGGAATCAAGATACATGTTTGGTTTTAATATTGATAGGACGGTTGCTTCAAGGGTAGTATAGGAAGATTAACATTTTAATTATTTGCAGTAATTATTCTTTCCTAATTTCACGTCTATCCAATTTTGGTAGTTATTGATATATTTTTTTTAATATTTATCCCAATCTTCATCATATTATCTCATTATTTTATCATTTAGGCAATTTTTTCAGGGAATTCTTCCACGATAATTGAACTGCTATCATTTCAGTCTTTTTTTCCACGATTTCTTCCACGATTATTTTTCTGGTAATCGATTATGCATTTCACTGAAGGCGAAAGTGTTGTCTCATTGTCTCCGTCTTCCGTATGTGGGGTTGAAGATGGTTCTTTTCAGTATGTGGATGATTGTAACCCGACATCGTGCAGTAACGTTGAAAAGACGATGAACGATGAAGATTCTGTAGGTTCGTATTTTATGTTTTAATTCGAATTATTTGTTTTGTTAGGCGTTTTTTGAGAGAGTGTTTCGTGATTTAGTGTTCGTTTTTGTTAGTTATGATGTGCGGTATATTGCATGTGCATATATGCAATTGTTTTTTTTTTGGACTGCATTTTATTTTGTCCTTTTAGCATTATGATGATTGAATTATAAATCTCCATTTTAATCTAGTTTTTGTAAATATTTTAATACATTTAATTTGTTTCATCAGTTTTTATTATGTGACGTAAAGTATATTTAATTGTTGGTATATGAACAGTAACAATTATTTTGTATACAATGATCTTGCATATATGCAATGCATTGTTTCTTTATTGTTTATTTTAATGGTATGACTATGATGATGTAAATTTTGTCATGCCTGCATGTTCAATGTCATGTTTGTTTTCCATATGTTGAAGCACAAGATGAGGTCATCGAGGCTGTTGATGGTTCAAAGTTATGGATTCCTAATGTTCATGTTCAGTTTAAACCAAAGTTGAACGATGTGTTTTCATCCTACGAAGAAGCCGAGTCAATTTATAGGAAATATGCAGATTATGCAGGATTAGATGTAAGGATGAATGCCAAAGAGACAAATAAGGATGGGGTTATTCAGACTAGATGGTTTGTTTGTAGTAAAGAAGGTATTCCAAAGAAGAAAAACTTTGATTCACTTGAATTAGGTCCTGGTGATAGGCGTTACCGAAACTCGAATGTTAAACGGTCAGGGTGCAATGCATGCATTAAAATCCATTTATTGAAGGACAAGACTCAATACGAGGTATATGAGTTTGTTGAAGCTCATAATCATGTTTTGTTTAATACTAACGATCGTAGATTTTCACGTAAGAATAGGAAAATGCAGTACACTGATTATAGGAATGTTTTGAATAGTTCTAGTTATAAGGTGGGTGCAACAAGGGTGCATCGAATACAAACTGCGTTGAAGGGTGGGTTTGAACATAATAGGTTTACCGTTGTTGAGTACCAGAATTTTAAGAGAGATATTGGGCTATTTGTTGGGAATAAGGATGCAAAGATTCTTATCAATAAGTTGTCAAACCGTAAGGATAGTAAAAGTGAGTATTTTTTAGTACAAGTGTGACGAACGTGAGTTACATGCCATTTTTTGGGCCGATGAAGTTGCTCAACTTAATTATAAAGAGTTTGGAGATGTAATTTCGTTTGATGCTACTTACCGGACGAACGAGTAAGTTTTGTTTATAAAGTGAACCATTTTTGTATTATCAATGATTTTTATTTGTATGTTGTTCGTTTTTTGCAGGCATGCAATGTCATTTGTCCCTTTTTTGGCCGTAGATAATCATAAAAGTTCTGTTGTAGTCGATCCTGCATTGATTGCCGGGGAGACAATCGAGAATTATAAGTGGGTGTTGAGGGCTTTTTTGAAATGCTACGATAGACAACCGTTGGTCGTGATAACTGATCAGTGTTCAGCTATGAAACAAGTTGTTCCATATGTGTTCACCGAATCAAGACATCGTTTATGTATATGGCACATAATGAAAAAGGTTCCTGCCAAGGTAATTTGATCTTGTTTTTTATGTTATATGTTTTATATTTGATTTTTTATAAATGTTTTGAAAATGTTATTTACAAATGTTATTTGTCGATTTTGTTAGATAAGTGTCGTCTTAAACGTGAATCCTGACTTTAAGCGGGTGATAAACAAACTTGTCTGGAATTTTCATATTAGTCCTGAAGATTTCGAGATACAGTGGAACAGTATCTAACCCAAAAGGGTTATTCAGGTCAGTTTTCGACTTGAACCTTCGCTTCCTTCTTTTGTGGCATTTTGAAAATGTTATTTACAAATGTTATTTGTCGATTTTGTTAGATAAGTGTCGCCTTAAACGTGAATCCCGACTTTAAGCGGGTGATAAACAAACTTGTCTGGAATTTCCATATTAGTGTTGAAGATTTCGAGATTCAGTGGAACAGTATCTAACCCAAACGGGTTATTCGGATCATTTTCGAGTTGAAATTTTTGACCGTGACTTTATCTGTTTAATTTTTGTGTCATGTCGTGTCAACCCGTTTACTTAAACGAGTTGAAATGTATTACCCAAACCCGTTTATTTCGTGTCGAGTTCGTGTCGGGTTAGCGTGTCGTGTCAGTTTTTGTCAGATCTATCGCCAGCAGACCCTATGTCTCCCTACACGTCTTTGTCATATGTGAAAAGTGTATTCCTACATTTTCATAAAATGGAGGTATTCTTGTTCTTTTTTTAATTAATGCATCATATTCATTGCGGTGGTAAAGTTGTAAATATTGCAAATTTTGTATTTTTTCATGAGTATTAACCGTGCACAAGGGTAAAAGTGGCAAAAAAACTGGGACATTCATCGGATTTGAAATTCGCTGCAATTACGACAGCTTCCGACTATAGCGCTGAAGCAAATTAAGCGGTTTTCGATTTAGAGTATTCAAGAAGAATATTCTTCAAGATTAGCTTACACAAAGCGATTTTCGAAGAGAGTTTTCTGGAGAAGAGATAACATGCGTACAAATCAAGGTAAAGATTCTAGAAATTTTGATAGCAAATACAATCATCATTCATTGTCAATACTACGGGTTTTTTTCTTCAACCGGTGAGGAGGCCGAGTGAGGGAAATGAAAACATCATTCTCTAACTTCACAAACACCGCCGACAACCCTGTGTTGTTAGACGAAGAAGATGCTTCAAATGTCAAATCGATGAATGCACATAATGAACTCCGTAACCAACAAAGGAGTGTAGCATTGACGACAACACCAGATCCAGGACCATCAACAAAAGGTAAAATGGTACATTATTGTTTGTACTGTTCCATTAAACCTAATAAGATATGTGCATTAAATATGATAGCTACAACCATTATAGTGGAGCAAATTTGTCAAGAACAACAAGAAGCCTAGAAGGAAGACAATCAAAAGGGTGAACGAATTCCCAGACAAGTCAAGCTACTGGAAACTGATAATTAGGGAATTAAAAGGTTTCATGGACGAATTTGGATCCCAGATGTCAGAAAACGTAGAGAAATAATTCTTGACGAAGTCTAAAGGTTAAAATTGAACACCAAAGATTAAAATTACATTGAGAAATGACTTACATGTCTAAAGGTTAAAATTAAACACCAAATACCATATGGACAATTACAGCCATTAGATATTCCTGTTTGGAGGTGGGAAAATATTACTATGGATTTTGTGAAAAAATTACCAACAACGCCGAAAGGTTCTAATGCTATATGGGTAATTGTTGATTAATTAATGAAAACCGCACATTTCCTGCCAATACAAGAGACATATGCACTGAAGAAATTGGTCAAGATATAAATGAAATAGTTTCAAGGCATGGAGTACCTCTATCAACTGTCTCTGATCGAGATGGTTGTTTTACTTCAAACTTTTGGAAAACTTTTCAAAAGGAGTTAGGATCACAAATTAAATTGAGTACGACATACCATCCTCAAATTGATGGCCAAAGTGAAAGGACGATCCAAACCTTAGAAGATATGTTGCAAGCATGTGCAATCGACTTAAAAGGAAATAGGGATAGTCACCTACCTCTTATTGAATTTGCCTATAATAACAACTATCATAGTAGTATACAAGTTGCACCATTTGAAGTTTTATATGGGAGAAAACGTAGGACACCGGTATGGTGGATGGAAGATGGCAGAAAGTAGTTAACTGGACCTGAAATTATCCAACAAGCAGCGGATAAGGTAATTTAAATAAGAGAAAGACTCAAAGATGAACAAGATAGGCAAAAAAATCTATGCTGACAAAAGAAGGAAGCCTATTGAATTTCAGGTATGAGAAAAAGTGTTACTAAAGGTATCTACATGGAAATGAGTGTTACATTTTTGAAAAAAAAAAGGTAAACTACGACCACTACATGATAGAAAAGAAGGTGGGAGCAGTAGCTTATCAACTCGAATTTCCATAAGAGCTAATGGGAATACACAATATTTTCCAAGTGTCTAATTTGAAGAAATGTCTTTGACAGTGCTTTTTATACACCAATAGACGTATGCAAATCAGGCCCCAAAGCAAGTATACAATGTGGCCCAATATCGTCTTTAACGTAATAAAATGGTAAGAACAAAGTATCATATTCCACAGGGATAGGTATCTTAAGTTGCAAGATCTCGAGATGAAAGACTAACTTCAGATGGCGAATTTGAAGACTTTGTTTGTTTGGAATTGTCACTTGGTGATTTAAACAGATCTTAAAGAAAGCAAGGGTGTAAGACTTTGGGGTGAAGCTTAAAAAACAAGTCCAGCAGACTAATGCTACAACATTTCTCTAGTAACAACTAGCTTCACCATCTACTTTTCGAGAAATCCTTCCGGACATTCATCATTGTACTATTGTTCTGGCTTTCAATCAACATATTCCTGTCGTTGTAACAGGTCCAGTGATAGTATCAAATGAAGCCTTCCAAGTATATGGATTAACAAATTCCTTTGTTAAAAATCACTCTTCCGAGTTGATTCCCATATCATTTAAGTTGGTGTGTTCTAAGTGGTCCATTCCTGACACCACCACACTTTAACACCTTAAGTGGTGACCAGCTTATTGGGAATAATCAAGTTGAAAAACATAGATGACAAATTTCTTTGTCGGTAGCTATTCCAAGTCTACTTCCTTTGTCATTCGTATTGGCGTGCATTTCAATGGCTCATTCCTAATGCCATGGCACTTTAACACTTTCAAAGAGATCAAAATATCAAGTAGTATTTTGGCTTTATAAAACTTAAAATGAAATGGTGAACATAATTATTGAGAAACGATATCTATCTTTCTTTGGTTTTAAACTTCACCCTTTAATCTCACACCCAATTTATGAAGATTAGCTACTCTTGTTTGAAAGTAAATTGCAAGAAATGTAAATAACATAAGGTAAATGCATAACTGAAAGATAAAGTACATAAAGTAAATGACAAGAATGTAAGTGCAAAGAAATAAAAGCAATAGAGTGAAGACAACAATGTTTTCAGTAATGCTGCAACACTCTACAACTACGAACTAGATGAAGAATAACTTGAGAACTCAAAAGTAACTTGGATAAACTTGAAATATAAACTAGAGAGAGAAATTCAGATCAGTTTAGGACTGATTGAAGATATCTAAAACAAAAGCCAAGAACCTCTATTTATACTACTAAAAGGTGGCAATAGAGTAAATATCTGAAAGCAAATCAAAAGAACACTTTAAGGTACAATGTCTCATACAAAGCCTTATCTTTAACAAAAGAGAAGTACAGTTCCATTACTATCAAAAGAGCAATAGATCATATTCTTTGACTACATCTTGGATTTGAAGTTCTAGTTAGCTCCAAAAATAAAGTTGCTTCGTCACCAATCCACTCCATCTTCTAGAATCCAATGATGTAGTAATGTGGGCAACAACAGCCTACAACAAACATCAAGTTAGCCCTTCTAAGTAGTAAAAACAGGTAAATCAAATACTTAGCTCCATGAATCAAAAAAAGGGAAAAATAATGTAATAAAAATGACTCAAAGGTTGGGATAAAATAAAATAATCTATCTAAAAGAGATGAAAAAGGTACTTTATATATTGAATAACCAATGCATATCAGTCTTGCTGAAATAGATGTCGTAGTTCCAATTGAAGAAATCTTAGTTGATGACAAACTCAACTTTATAGAAGAAACCAAAGCGATCATTGAACATAAAGTTTAGAAGCAACAAGGAGGTATCCTTGGTATTAGTTCACTGGTATTATTGTCATGGGTCAGAAGCAACATGGGAAGTCGAATCAGAAATGAGGAATAAAATTCCACATCTTTTTAATTAAAACTTCAAGGACGAAATTCTTGTAAGCAATGAAGAATTGTAACACCCAACTTCTATATTAGTTAAAATTCAATATCTTAAGCTGAAAATACAAGAATTTTGATTCAATCAAGTACACCAAAAGTTCCAGCAGTTGTAGCCTTTATTAAATAAACATATTATCGATGAAAAGTAGTGCACAAGTGACCTACAAAGCAAAGTATGAGAAAGTAAAGCTACATGGATGACGTAGCAAGCCTAATAAGCATGATAAAGAAATCTAGTGATGAGTTGTAACGGTTAAAATAGTGTGTTGGCAAAACCAAGTGATGAATCAACAAAGCTAAGGTATGAGGTAAAGCTAAGTAATAGCAAGTACATCCTAAGAAACATGATATGGCAAAGCTAAGTAATATCAAGTACATCCTAAGAAGCATGATATGGCAAAGCTAAGTAATAGCAAGTACATCCTAAGAAGCATGATATGGCAAAACTAAGTAATAGCAAATACTTCCTAAGATGCATGATATGGCAAGCTAGAAACACGACAAAGCAAACTAGAAATACTACAAAGCAAGCTAGGAGCACGATGTGTCAAGATTCTCTAATCCTAAAGTATGAGGTGTCAAAATCTAATAAGAGTTCAACCTTGAAAGCAAGAGGAACAAGTAATTGATGTTTTGTTTTTAACTATAAATAGAGGTAGCAACAAAACCATTAGGATCATACCAAATATTTTCACTCATTCTCTTAATACACTATTAAGCTTGAAGCAAGAAAGCAAGGGAAAGTTAGTCACAACTAAAGTAAGTACATTATGTGATTTTGAGATACATACATGCTACATGAAACTATCTTATGCATTATGAAAGTCTTGAGAAGATATTTTGGCATGTTTGTTGTACATGAAATTATGATAAATTTTTATGATCAAGGTATATGATGGCATGTTATGGTACAAGCATGTGTATTTTTTACATTCAAGGCATGAAAAGTTTTATATATGTTATATATGACCATTAATATCCAACGTACGGGATATGTTACAAGAAGGGACGTCTTGCAAACGGACCTTATGGGGTACCCTTTATGGACATGGGGTTTATTGAACCTCAAGGCAAGTATGGCATACTTACATGTGACAAGTTGAGATCTCAAAAGAATGTTTTATGCATGACAAGTATTTTATAAATTGACAATTATTATGAAAGTTATTTATTTTATGAAACCATGACTAAGGTTAAAGCTTATATATACTTCATGTATGCATCTCAAGAGAGGAGTAAAGAAGAACTTCATGAAATAGTACTACAAAGTTCAATAAAAAATGTTTATTGTATTACAAGTCTTAAGTTACGTTTCCGCTATATTTTAACTCTTGATGTAATAATTGAATCATGAAATAAATAAAGATTTGTTGACTGTAAGATTTGGATAAACAAAGTAATGGCACCTATTTTTGGAAGTCGGGGCATTACATGTGGTGACTGTTGTGGTTAGTAACATGGGAGGGATGTTGTGTCTGAGTGCCAATTTATGATTAACTGGGTTGTAGTGCCTAAGAGACTACTTTATGACTAAATGATTTATGGCATTATGTCAAAGTGATTTTACTGAATTATTTCTCTGACAATGATTTACTCACTAGACCGTATGGTTTAACCCTCATTTTGTTTTAAAAAATTTGCATTTTAGGTTAAATTTATATTGGGATTGCTATCCTTTGCAAAAAGGTATGCGGTTATTATTATGGTAATATTGTCGGGTTAATTATGTTTTCGGTTACCGATTCTGGTGACTATAGATCTGTGAGAATTTAAATCTCATGTTGGATATATTACTCCGTTGTTGCATATTGGTAGGATATTGGATTTTTATGTTAAAGGATATTTGTTTGATTAATTCGTTAATATTTTACTTATTATTGTGGTTAGACATATTCTTACCATCGTTGTATTTGAGATAAATCTGGAAAGATTATTTTAGTCGAAACTTTTTGAATCATATTTAGATGGTTTCATTTATTGTGGTTAAATTTAAAAACCCGGTCGTTACAGTATAAGTTTATGTAATTTACTAAAACTACTTAATATTCAAAAAAATGTTATAGTTAAACTACCAAATGTGGTGTTTTTCATGTATTTGGTTATGTTTATCCGTTAGTTTTATGAATTTGAATATGGAACATGGTTATCATGTATAAGGAAGGATTAGGCAAGGAGATAAACATTTTGGGAGAAGGCGGGAAGTGTGATATAATATATGATTACACGACACGTGAGTGTGTTTAATCATATATGATTAAACGTCTATGTATTGTCAATGTAACATGTGTTTAATCATATATGATTAAACTTGTATATCATATATGCATGATATCACACTCCTCGCCTTCTTGCATAATGTTTAGCTTCTCGTTTGAACGTGTCCATATCATGTATGTTGCTTATGTTCATTAGTTAGTTATATGAATTCAAATATGATGATATCATTAACATTTAATGTTGAATTGTAAGTAATGTGCTTTAACTAACGATACTTAATGCATAAAAAGTTGTTTTCAAAACCTTTAACCTAAATGCTTTATAAATTAGAATAGATAATTTAACTTAATTGAATTTAATCATATTTAATTGAATAATTAAGAATGGAAGGGATATGGTTTCACATATAGTATATAAATGGGCCAAATCCAAATGATTGATTTTCATTAAGCTTTTGAAAACCCTCGTTGCAGAAAAACGTTTTTTCAACCACTCTCGTATGAACCAACTATATATTTTAGTGTCTACAACACAATGAACAAGAGGCATCTCCTCCTCTTTCTCATATGGTGTGCAGGATTACAGATTTCTGCCATTAAATATGTGTATTAATGTTACACTATCTTAGTTCATTTTGATATTTTCCTGATTTAGGCAATGAAATTTTAAATTTCCGTTGTGCATATGCTATCATAACCAAATAAGACAAACCTTAATATGCATGGACATACTTATAGATTTGGTCTTAATCTTCCAATGTGTTATGTTGAAACCCAAAAAAACAAGATTTTGGGTGAATAGTTTTATTCATTTAACAAGGATACAATAGTTATTTTGAAATATAAAGCACATCATAAACGGACAATTCTACTTGTATAATTCCATGACCCAAAAGTTGCACACATGGCATTCCTTTTTTATCCCAGTGAATCCAGCACCTTTAGCCAAGGTAAGAAACTCGTCCTCAGTGCGCTCCTTTCCACCGGGATTTTGGGTCATCATGATAGCATCCGTATGCATGGTAGCTTTCACAGAAGTGCTTGTATCTGGCAAAAATGGAAGAACTGCCTCTACAACAATAACCTTCCCATCATCAGGCAAAGCCTTGTAGCAATTTTTTAGCAACTTTATGCAATGATCATCACTCCAATCATGTAGTATCCACTATTAAAAATTCACAGCTCATCAATTAACGAAATGTCAAATTCAGAGCATATACAGTTTTGGGACAAATTACCTTCATAAAAATGGCATCACCTTGCGGAACATCATGAAACATATCCCCTCCAACATGTTTTATACCTATATTTACAATAGATAAAATAAGAGTCTTTTCGCATTTGTAAGATAACAGAGAACAAACTTACCAGGATAGAGCGGTGCATGTTGTATCACATGTGGCAAATCAAAATTAATTCCATTAATGGTGGGATATTTCGATATGATCATATTGAGAGTGACTCCTAGACCACCTCCCACATCAACCAAGTGTTTGAACTTGTCAAAACCACGGTAGCACATGAGAATTTCCTTGATCACAAGAGTAGTATGATTTACCATGGCATTGTTGAAAACCTCATTGAACCTCGTATCTAATGATGGATATTCAAAAGCATTTGCTCCATGAACCTTGTCAAATGGAACACCTCCATCAACCACTGAATCTTTAAGTTTAAACCTTGTTCCATAAACAAAAAAATGTCGCATCAACGAATGAAAAGCAATTAAAAAAATGTCAAAGCATTTCTACGCTTTTTAATTACATAGTAGAACATAAACATTATGAATCATACACTTGTACTAAAAAATCATACTAAATACATCATTTTTTCCATTTTTTATCAAATGTTTTGATACCAATTATCGATAATTGGTACTATAAATTAATTCTAATAAAATGGTTTATTAGGAGGCTTAGAAATTTTTGCGTCCTATAAACTCAATTTTGTTATTATGAATGTTTGCGGTTTGAAAGATTTTAACACTACCCGACCCAAATAAAAGTACAACTCAACCCAATCTAAACCGTAAGGGTTGGGTTAAAACTTTGGTACATCATTTTACAATCTAGCTAAGTGATTGTATTAAACGGTAAAATTAAAATAAGAGCATACAAATAAAGCTACAATTATATGAGATATTAAAATATATTTACATGAGACTTTCTCCTAATATTAACAATTACATATATATTAATTAAGTACTTAATAATATGCATATTAGATTCATGATATAAAAAAAGGATAGGATCATGTTCATTAAATTATGTTAGGTTTAAATGACCCTAATTCAATCCCAACCTAATAACTGTGATATAAACATTTTTATAACTTGATTAGGTACTAAGTGACTTCAAGTTTGAAGCTATTTCGGGTTGGATTGGGCAGACGGGTTTTGTGCATGCACCCATACCATCACACTCGTCCATGGGCCAAGAATATTAGAATTTGTAATAATATTAATTACTTTTTCTTAATTTTATGAGCATAAACCAATATAAACGGTTAACTTAATAAAGAGAATGCATACATTTTAATCATTATTAATGATCTATATTAAATAATTTAATTAGTTTATAAAAAATAATCTAATCGATATTATTATGAAAAGTTGGATACATTATTGATTACTTCTTTATGCTAATATTTATTTACACAAGTTATAATAATTAATTTTTAACTTTAAACAAATCAAATCATAAAATGATATCTTATTTTATTTATTTTTGTATCCTTGTTGATATATATAATAAGGGCAGTTTCATTTGCAAATTACCATAATTTTGCAAACCGTGCAACGACAACGTACATGTCGATTTCATTGTTTAAGTTAATGATTTTTTTTCATATAATTTTTTTCTTGATTAAATTGTTTCATATATTTGTGTTTTTCAATGTAAAAATGAAAAGTTTAATCAGAATGAGAAAATACATAAAACAATTTCATTAGAATGAGAAAAATATATGAAACAATTTCATCAAAAAGAATTATATGAAACAATTTCATCAAAAAGAATTATATGAAACAATTTTATCAAATTAAACAATTTCGTGAACCTGTTTCATTAACTTAACCAATAAAAACGACGGTTTGCACGGTTTGCAAAATTAAGGTGGTTTGCATTTAATCTCTACCTTATATATATATATATATATAAAGGGAGTTGTAAGTGTGTTTGTAAGAAGAGATGCATTGAGAGTGTCATTTGTGTAATAGAGAGAGATGACATTCTAGAGAGAGAGTCTAGAGAGAGAAAGTGGATCTCACTCCATTCTTGTATTCTTTCTCTCATCTATCAAAGATCTCTTTGTTCTTACATTGTTACTTGATAAAGATTGGACTCACACAATTCATTGGTTTTAAACAAGGTTGTTACAAGATTTTTTGTTTTATATTTCTTTTATGACTTAAAATAATCGTTACAAAAGTGTTCCTCTATGTCTATAACGTATATTATTTAATTTCTTACAAAATCATAATGAATGTAAACCATATATTTCAAAGATGAAAGACTAAGATTGGTTTACAAAGTTAGCACCAGTAGTTGGGTTAACAAAAAAATCAACCACTCTATATATGTATGTATGTATGTATGTATGTATGTGTGTGTATTGTTTTTACTTTTTTAATAAAGAAGACAATATAAAGGGGGTAAAAAGACTAAAATGACCTCTAATTTAAAAGATTTAACAAATTTATTTTAATAATACTAGTCAAAGAAATCATGACCAAGACAAATTAATACCATAGAAATAAATATACCATATGAATCTTAGTCAAATATATTATCAAAATACAAGAACCAAATCCATAATTCACTCTTTATTTTTGATGAAAACTAAAGACAATGTAACCACGAGACTTATAAGCTAGCTGGTAGTTGATAAGCTAACCGTTGACTGATAAGCTAGCCAATGAAGAAGTCACGTTGGACAAAAAATAGCTTATAAGCATATAATATGACCAAAAGGACATATTCAAAAAATTATCAATTACAATATTTAATTATATAATTAAAACAAATATATATATATATATAATATGTTAATTAATACAACCAATGTAGTAAACAAAAATTAAATAATATAACATGTTAATTATAAGAATTTAAAATTTATTATTACATATATAGTTTTGAATTTGTTAAAACAAGTTTTAGAAAAAATATATATTAACTTATGATTTTAAATAATCGTTACATACAATATGATAAAAATAATCAAATAATAATTAAAAATATAATAGTAATTAATAATTAAAATATATTAATTAAAATAAAAAAATTATATGATTAACAATAACTCTAATAATTAAAAATTAATTATAATGTATAATTAAAATTAATTTAATAGTTTTCGGTTAATATTAATTAATATTTATTAATTAATAGTAATTAAATTTAAAAATTAATATTTATTTATAATAATAGCTAATAAATAATAATTAATATTAGTAAAGGTAATATTGGAATATTCATAAAAAACTACTGAAAAGTTACTCTAAATACCGTTCCAAAAAGTTAGTTTATAGCTAACTTATAATCATTCAAACATGTACATAAAAAAAAATAAGGTAACTTTTAAGCTTAGTTTTTTTTTGTGCCAAACAATGGTTTCTTTATTTAAGAAAAACAAACAGAAAACTTTATTCGCCATCTTGAACTTTGTCTTTTTATTGGTTGATACAACATGCAGGGACATGCGACCTATTTCTATATTTGAAAAAAGATAACGTTTTTAGATTCATAAGAACATAAAAAGAAATTTAGCAAGGGTGTGTTTGTTTTTAAAAAAAAAAGTCTTATAAAGTCTGAAGTCTAATTCGGTCAGAGAAATGGATAAAAAGGCCGTTTGTTTTTAAAAAAAAAAATAAGATCTGAAAACCTCTTTATCTCTCTTATTTCACAAGAGGCAACTGATTGTCTTAAAAGCTCTTGTGCCCTAAAACCCTCCTCCTCCATCGCCATCACCCTCCTCAACCTCCATCGCCATCACCCTCCTCAACCTCCATCGCTTCCATCCACAGTTCTTCGTCGCCACATAGTTCCTCGTCTCAGCGATTCGTCCCATTTCTCCGACCGCCAAGTTCCTAATCAACATTCTAGACGACTCGAAAATCGCATCTCGGCATCTCCTCGCATCTCGGCATCTCCTCTCTGGACAATCGGTGGTCTCGACATTGCATAACTCTCCTCTCCTCTCGCCCTATTCTTCTTTAGGTATGCTTTCGCTCCATCTATAGGGTTCAATTTCACTGCTTTGTTCGGTTTTTTTATAGAACTGTACCAAAGCAAGTAAAATCGAAGATGTTGCTTCGATTTTGAACACCCCCTTGATTTCTTTTTGCCCCTTATTTCTGTGGTTTATGAATTATAGCTTTGATAGAATAATTAAGTTTGGGAATTGCTGTGGTTTACAAGTTCATCTCTATCGCATAAAACCTCAAATTAATAGCTTTTCTGATTTCTGTGGTTTACGAATTATAGCTTTGATGCAATAAGAAACTCTCAAAAGGTTTTCGTTTAATCTATCTATTTATCTTGAGATTTATGTTGTGTTAGTTTGGAAGGAAACTAATTTGGTGTGAATTTTGGTTATTATTTGTTATTGTAGACCTGTTTTGTTTATTTTATACCGAATTTATGCTTTTTGATGTGTAACTTATGAGACTACATGACAGAGGAGATGAGGGGAGACATAAGTCAAAATTGTGGGTTTTTGTAATCTTTAGTTCATATGTGCAACTTCTCTTCGTACATAGTTTGTGATTGGGGATTGTGAGCTCTTCTTGGTTGTGGGATACTATTAACTTTCCATTGTGAATTTGGGTGACTTGGAGGTTATTAGGTCAGTGTATTGCTTTGAGCTTGGGAGATGCAAATGGTATGAGATGAATTTCTGCAACAGGAAAGTCTTATAATTCAGATTCAGATTCAGACGTTTCAATTTAAAAAACAAACAGTCTTATGATTTAGATTTCAGACTTCAGCACCACCTCTTATAAAACAGAAGTGAAATAAGATTTCAGACTTCAGACCTCTTAAAAAACAAACAACACCCAAGTATTTCTATATGTTTTACCTTTTTGTCATAACTGAACCTAACCGATTCTATATATTGTTCATAAGGTTAAGGGGTGTTTGGTTGAGGGTATTAAGGGGTAAGGATCAGGGACGGACCTAGACAAATTTTCATACGGTGGCACCATATTTTTTCATACGGTTTTTATCGAAGTGTCTTTCATCTTTTTATCAACGTTCAATATCGTCTGACGTGTTTTTAGCCAAATTTTGGCGTTTTGAGAGATTTTTAACGTTTTTTGCTTGATTCCGGAGGATTTTTAAGTTTTTTTTTATCAATTTCGAGAGATTTTTCGGTATTTTTTGTTGATTTCAAAAGATTTTTTCGGTTTTTTTGGTTTAATGGGTATAAGATTTGGGTCTTTTTTCAGTTTAAGTGCACCCCTTGTAGTTTCCAAATGAATACGGTAGCACCTCCTAAATCGATACGGTGGCACCTTCACAAAAACAAATTTTTTTACCCTTCGTCGGAAAATTCTTACGGTGGCACGTGCCACCACGTGCCCCTCATGGGGTCCGTCCCTGGTAAGGATTCAAAATGATAATGAAAATTGTTGTTTGTTTTTTTATAATATAACGGGTCCATTACCCCAAACCCATTAATTTCCATACCTGACCAAATTGGGAGGAATGAAAATTATATTCCCGCTCTGTCATCTTTTCTCATACGACCTTTCATCTCTTGATTTTGAATGGATAATATTTTTATTTTCATGTTGGATGTCACATATTTGAATTAAAATATTATATAAAACAACTTTTATTGTTATATTGGTTTAATCAAACAACATCAATGCAATGCTCATTCCTATTCCCATTCCACAACATTCCGATTTTCATTTTTATTCTCATTCATTAAAAGATTTAATGGCTACCACTTAAGAATATAATAAGGAAATTAATTGTTTTAGCCATTTTTTGATGGTGGTTTCGTTTTCTAGCCATTTTTTCCTATTTTTACTGAAATACCCATCAGGTTCGTAAAAATAAATTCGTAATTGCAAACCTAGCTTAAAAAAATGAATATGGTTGATATTTCAATTTTTTTTTTCATATTGCAACATGGGTCCGTAATTGCAAACCTAGGTAAAAAAAGATTTTTTTAAGAAAAATCGATTAAATTTGAAATTTTTGGGTTGCGAACATGACAGATATTTTAGTAAAAATTGAATGAAAGTGACTAGAAAACGAAACCATCATAAAAAACTAACTAAAACAATTAATTTTTCAATATAATATCTACACCTAACCCACCTACCGGGGGGTGGGGGGGACGGCCCCCCGGCGTTGTATGAATGTGATTTTAACCCCATAATAAAAAAATGTTCATTTCTATCTAAAATAAAGAATTATTAAAAAACAACTATTTTACTTAATTTCTTACATTTATAAAATATTGTGTAACTTACCAACTGTCGATAAACACCTTGTCTTGAAGCAATTCCATCAACGCACCTAATGACGCCCCATCTTCGTTCGGAATAAAGTATTTGGCAACGGGGGCAAGTCCATACACTCGAACCGGCACTGATTCACATTCCCGTAGGGTGCAAGTCACAATTGAATGGCTAGCCAACAACCGAAGCATCCTATCAAGCATGTCAGGAGCATCGTGGTTCGTGATCGACAAAGTAGACACAATCTCGTGAGCCGACAGTCGAGCGTCGGGTCCAGCGTTGGCTATAGCCTCCAAGACCCCGAGTTTGATTGTATTTACAAGCACCATTGTCAACGACGTGGATGTAACCAATTGCATTGCATACGTGAAATGCTCCTCATTACTACCCATTTTCACACACCAATTCACCTCCTTTGTTAATAATACCTTATTTTAAGGGTAGGCTCTATGCCTCTATATATATAGAAGGATGTTATATATAATATATATATATATATATATATATATATATATATATATATATTATATATAATATATATATATATATGCACATGGCTAGCAAGCAATGATTGGTCACAATTATTGTACCATTTATTGATCCATGATTTATTATAGGGAAATTAATTAAAATGCCACAAGTCAAACTTCATGTTACCAAAATGCCACAAATCTCTCACAGTTTACAAAAATGCCACAAATACCCGCGATAGGAGCCCGCAATCGTGGGCCCAAGGACCATTTTGACACTTTTTGAAACTTGCAGGGACCATTTTTGAAAATTTTAGCCCGCGATCAGCCCGCGTATACCCGCGGTGGACCAAATTCGTCTAATTTGATGAATTTGAATTGAAATGTTACACTTTTAACCCCTATACTTATTTACTAAATTTATTTTATACCTTTTACGTTCATAATTTTAATTTTACATTTAACACATATAATTGTTTATTAACTAAAATACGTTAAAAAAATACGTTTTAATTAATGGTATCTAAATCAATACCATCTTGTATATCTTTTTCAATACATAGTAGCGCCAATCCGTTTAGCCTTTCTTGTGACATCGATGACCTCAAATATGTCTTCAATAACTTCAACTTTGAAAAACTCCTTTCGGCAGATGCTACGATCACAGGAACTGTCAACATAATTCGATATGCAATTGAAACATTAGGATAACAATCTACAATTTTGACAAACTCAATAATCTCAACCGCCGACATTGATTTATATGGTAAAGTCACTTGCAACACCTTTAATTCAAAAAAAAAACATTTAAATCAACATCTGACACATTATTAGGCCCTCCGCACCGTGCGGGTTGCGGTAAGGGTGGCTCGGGCTTAGGGCTCGGGCTTGGCTTACGGGTTTGAAAACCCGAGGAACCCGAACATGTTTGTTTATTTAATTTTTTTTTAATTTTTTATTCAAACGGCTATTTTTTTTATTTTTTTTCAATTTAATCACACTATATATTAACCCTCAACCGCTTATTTTTTCACACCAACAATCTCTCAAACTCTCTCAAACTCTCTCAAATTCTCTCAAACTCTCTCAAATTTCATCATGAATCCAAACAAAACACCTACATCCCGTCGTAACCGACCGGATACACCACAACCGCAAGAAGACCCGGAGCTTGGTTTCCAAGCGTTTACACAACAAGGTTATCGTCCGCAATGGTCGCAACAAATTCCGCCACAATGGTCGCAACAAAATCCGCCACAATATCCGCAACAATTTCCCCAACAATTTCACCAACAATTTCCTTACCAATTTACACGTCCCGGTTTGATTGAACAAAGTTTTACTCCGGCCAACTACAATATTCCTTCACCCGCAATCAATCTCGCCGACGACATTGTTCCGGAAACCCAACATACTAGCCCGCACACACCACAATCCATCTACACACAACCATCAAACCCGGAACCATCAAACCCGAGACCATCGAGAAAAGGAAAAAGCAAACAATATGAAAATAGAGCCCCCAAACAGATGTGGACTAATGAGGAGGAACTCGCGTTAGTGTCGGCGTGGGTTGACGTTTCGGAGGACCCCGTTATCGGTAACGCACAAACCCATGGTAATATTTTTATTGTTATTATTATTGTTATTATTATTATTATTATTATTCTTATTCTTGTTAATATTCTTATACTTGAATTTTCATAAATGTAGAAGGTTTTTGGACCCGAATCGGGGAAGTGTTCTATAGTTTGATGGGTCGCGCCAATTATAGAACAACTCATCAACTCAACACCAAGTTCAACGACCTGAATAAAAAAATTGCTCTTTTTGGCGGCATCTACAACAACTTGGTCAATAATAGATCAAGCGGAATGAGTGATGCCGACATTTCACGAGTGGCACACGAACGGTACCAAGCACAACAAGGGTTTGCTTTCTCTAAAGAACAAGCTTGGGAAGTCCTCAAAAAATGTCCAAAATGGGGAGCCGTTCCAACGATGACGACAACTTCATCGTGGGGTTCAAAACGTACCAACCCTTCCAATGATGAAGACAACTCCATCGAGCAACTTCAACGACCCATCGGGAGAAACAAGGCAAAAAAAAACATCAACGAGTAATACATCTGGGTCGAATACGAACGAAAGTGTTACTCAGTTGTTGACGACATTCAACGACAAGATTGATGATACAATGGAATACAAAATGAAAAAACTCGATCTCGAAATCGAACGCTCAAAACTCGAACGAGATAGGTTGGAACAAGAACTCGAAATCGAACGCTCAAAACGATTTGAGAAAGACTTCGAGTTTTTCATGACCTCGCATGATCACCTTACGGGAGACGTTTTGAGGGTTACTTTAAAGAGAAACGAGCAAATTAAAAAATTTCATAATTGGTAGTATTTTGTATTTTGTAATTTTTATTTTTAATGAATGATATAAATTTTTATTTTTATTATTTATCTTATTTTTATTTATTCAAAAATATATAAATTTTTTTATTTTGTTAAATAATTAAATGTTTAAATAAAAGAATTAAAAAAATGATATGGCGCTGATGTGGCATTGAGGGCTTGAGGGCTTTTAGTTATGCGTTGGAGGTGTTTAGGGCTTGAGGGCTTAGCTGATGTGGCGTTGAGGGCTTGAGGGCTTGCGCTGCGAATGGCCTTATGACAAAAGGTATTAGCAAAATTAGCACAACATCTCATCAATTAGGCCTTTAGCTTATCAGAATCAAATAAGAATCCAAAGATACTTTCAAACTTCTTTAATTGTTCAACTCTAATATTCAACGAAGAAATTGCCATATCCACAATGGTTAAAAAATAATTAATTCTAAAAGATTCTTTTTTCGATGCTTGCATATCCTCTTCATTGTTATTTTCATCGAATTATTTTTTTTCTAATAATACGACGCTTAGTTAGAAATCTATGATCTACATTCATTTCACATGCTAATTTTTTAGCGGTATCCATACTTGATGCAAACCCATCATTCCTATATTTTCAAAGTATTTCATCACACCTTCAAATTTTTTCAAAGTACTTCATCATTCAAATTTTTAGCATTAATTCACATAGATTTGAATTGCAACTTTTTACTAACCATGTTTATCGTAAATAAAACATCATACCAAATAACCATACAAAGTAAAAACTCAAAATTTTCAATTGCATTTTCCAAACTTTCTGCTTCAACATTCGTGTGCTCAACATTTGTGTGGTCAACATTTACGTGCTCAACATTTTGGTGCTCAACATTCGTGTGCTCAGTGGCGGAGACAGCAGGGGGGCTGGCTGGTGTTGAGCCCCCCCTAACTGTTCCATTTGATATAACATTTATAGCAAAAGTCATCAAAATAGCTTTGTAGCTCAAGTGGTTTCGTATGCTTTTATCTACCTTGAAACCCCAGTTTCGAATCTCCTGCCTATAATGTGTTCATTTCTTTTTACTTTAAAATTTTATTTAACGGTAATTTTTTTTAAGTTCTAGTTTCCATCAATTAATTTCTTTTTTATTTTTATAAATACTTATGTTATTGTAGTTTTTAATATTATTTTTTTAAAATTTTATTTAACTATAATTTTGTATTTCTAGTTTTTCATTTATTAAATTCTTTTTTTATTTTTATAATACTTGTATTCATATACTTTTTAATAATAAATTTTCTCATATTCATTTCTTTTTATTTGACTGTCAAAAATCAAATTTATAGTTTTCATTTATTAAATTTATTTTGATTTTGATTTTATATTTTTGGTTCATACGATTGTAATGGATTTGAATTCCATTATTTATGAAAAATCATTAATAAATTATAAAAAAGAATAAAATAATTAAATTACCTTTTATCTAATTGATTATTAGAAAACAAAAGTTTTTTTAACATATTTTTAAACATTAGTATATATAAATACTACGAAATCCCTTGAAATTTTAGTCATTCCCGTGAGATTTCAAAATCCTATGTTTGACTCATTTCAAAGAAATCATGGATTTCAAATCCCGAAAATCCAACAAACAATCGCAGGATTAGAATGGATTTGAATACAACCCCCCCCCCCCCCCCCCAAGTTCATTCCACTCCTACAAACCAAACGGACCCTTAGTTTGCATATTCCATATTAACTCTTGATCAATAAGCTAAATTTTTTCGACCCCCCCTAAATTAAAATGCTGGCTACGCCCCTGTTCTCATACTCTGTTATCTACTTTAAAAGAGAACATTTCAAGTATATTCTCTTTTCTACTCTAGAAAAAATAGAGAGTATGAATAGTGTTTCTCTATATTTAGATAGTCACTATTCCTTTCTCTTATAGAGGGTAAAATAGAGGGTTCATTGGCGATGGTCTAATAGAGGGATCACGAGACCTCTTTAGGAACTTGTGAGAACCGAGACGTAGACCAGGGTAGCGAACTAGGTTTAAAGATCCATAGGTGGAGTAGACGAGATGTAAAGAGATGGAAAGGTAAGAGGGTGTGAGATAGAGTTGGTAAATTAGACTATAGGACCGTATAGTTTCCTTAAATTGATTATGTTTTTTCTTATACATTCGTCAATTTGTATGATTTTACTGTAGTTTAACCAGAATTTCAAATCTTTATGTGTTTTCCTAATAGCAATTTTACTTTTTAGGGGAGACTTCATGTTGCATACGTCTCGTTATCGTGATCATGCCTGCTGCCTACATAAGACTCTATATGGTTTAAAAAAGAATGTGGGTCTAGGAAAGGAAAGAGGTATGCAAATGTGACCTTCGTCTCAAATGAAATAGGATATCACAATCGTTCGGTTTTCGCAGAAATAGCCGCTTTAATCTTATTTCGTTGATAGTAATACAAGAGATCACAACCTCTTTAGCATTTCTTTTTTGACAAAAGTTGCAGACTGATCTCGTAGTAGTCGCAAGTGGAATGGGAGCAACCTAGGATAGATGGGGCGATTTAGGTGAGATTCAATGTAGAATGATCTTTTAAGTTGGTCAATATGGCCGCTTCTCTATAGGTCTCTATGATAAATTAATGGACCTTTACCTTCCATCATAGAAAGAAAAAAATAGGAATTTAAATGATGGAAAGTCCAATATTTTAAAGATGTATCTAGAATGATTTGAAAAGTGAAAACAACCGGATATAAGTTGATAATTCTAAACGAATCTAGGATCTATTCGTTAAATATAATACATTAAATAAATTTCTTATGTACCTTTAAGTGCTATGTTGGATTTAAATCTAATAAAGTGTTAGGTCTCGTTTGCTTTTTAATAGGTGGTTGAAATCTTATTTCACTTCTGATTTTTAAGAGGTAGTGCTGAATTCTGAATCAATAACATTGTTTGGTTTTTGTAAATTGAGAAACGTCTGAATATGTATAATTGTCTATTGTATTCCTAAAAATTCGACTTAAATACGTCAATCGAAGTGAGCATCGATGATTGAATGATGGAACATAAAAAAGGACACAAAAGAAGGATGTTGGCAGATTCGCAAGGCTGTGGAGTTTTAATCATATCTCACACATTGAACCCCTGATTTAAGAGATTCAAGATGTTTTGGAAAGCCAACAAACAGATCTACAATCTTTATGTTTGTGATTTTGAAAATTCAGGGTGCATCTGAGCTAAAACCAACGTTGAAATCGAGAGAATGGTGCTAGACGAAAATAAGTGGTAATTAAGTGGCTAGGTTATCGCTTAATTTATCAGAGAACATTAAGTTTTAAGAGGCACTGAAAAGGAAAATAAAAAACGGTATGAATTGTCTTATGTCTGACTGAATCAGACATAAGTGATAAATAAGAGTTTTTTTTTCTGAAAAAAATAAACACCACCTTTATTCTTCTCCATCTGAGAGTTATCATTATTTATCAAATTTCTTACTATATAACCAAACACTATTGGATCAAATGACAAATGTCATATTCTTTTGGGTTTTCCATACCTTAAGACTTTTATGTTCGTAAGGGTACCAAATAAATCTTGATTTGAATCATTATTTTTATATTTGCCTTTTCTGTATCGAGGATATGTGTGAACTGTGTATTTTTTATGAGTCCTAGTGTCGAGCTATTTTTACAGACCTCCCCTAAATTATTTTACAGTTCAACCATTAAGTTTGGAATGGATTGTTGTGGTCCCAAAAGCCTAGAACACCGAAATAACAACCATGAAGGAAGAAAAACATGAGATAAAATAGTGAGTTTTAGGCCCTTCCCAGGGCCGTTCCTAACATTTTATGGCCCTGGGCGATTTGAAAAAAATAGGCCCTTCACATCTACAAATTTTGTTAACAAGTGTTTTTTTATAAAAAAAAAAATTGTATATGATAAACAGAAATGATTTATGCAAACAATTTCAATAATAATTCATACAAACAACTTCAATGAAAATTCATACAAAACAACTTCTTCGAGCATTCTTAGACGCAAAATCATCAATAATGGTATCTAAATCAATACCATCTTGTATATCTTTTTCAATACATAGTAGCGCCAATCCGTTTAGCCTTTCTTGTGACATCGATGACCTCAAATATGTCTTCAATAACTTCAACTTTGAAAAACTCCTTTCGGCAGATGCTACGATCACAGGTGCTGTCAACATAATTCGATATGCAATTGACACATTAGGATAACAATCTGCAATTTTGACAAACTCAATAATCTCAACCGCCGACATTGATTTACATGGTAAAGTCACTTGCAACACCTTTAATTCAGAAAAAAACATTTAAATCAACATCCGACACATTATTACGACAAAAGGTATTAGCAAAATTAGCACAACATCTCATCAATTAGGCCTTTAGCTTATCAGAATCAAATAAGAATCCAAAAATACTTTCAAACTTATTTAATTGTTCAACTCTATTATTCAACGAAGAAATTGCCATATCCACAATGTTTAAAAAATAATTAATTCTAAAAGATTCTTTTTTCGATGCTTGCATATCCTCTTCATTGTTATTTTCATCGAATTTTTTTTTCTAATAATACGACGCTTAGTTAGAAATCTATGATCTACATTCATTTCACATGCTAATTTTTTAGCGGTATCCATACTTGATGCAAACCCATCATTCATATATTTTTCAAAGTAGTTCATCACACCTTCAAATTTTTTCAAAGTACATCATTCAAATTTTTAGCATTAATTCACATAGATTTGAATTGCAACTTTTTACTAACCATGTTTATTGTAAATAAAACATCATACCAAATAACCATACCAAGTAAAAACTCAAAATTTTCAATTGTACTTACCAAACTTTCTGCTTCAACATTCGTGTGCTCAACATTTGTGTGGTCAACATTTACGTGCTTAACATTTTGGTGCTCAACATTCGTGTGCTCAGTGGCGGAGACAGCAGGGGGGCTGGCTGGTGCTGAGCCCCCCCTAACTGTTCCATTTGATATAACATTTATAGCAAAAGTCATCAAAATAGCTTTGTAGCTCAAGTGGTTTCGTATGCTTTTATCTACCTTGAAACCCCAGTTTCGAATCTCGTGCCTGTAATGAGTTCATTTCTTTTTACTTTAAAATTTTATTTAACGGTAATTTTTTTTAAGTTCTAGTTTCTATCCATTAATTTCTTTTTTATTTTTATAAATACTTATGTTATTGTAGTTTATAATATTATTTTTTTAAAATTTTATTTAACTATTATTTTGTATTTCTAGTTTTTCATTTATTAAATTCTTTTTGATTTTTATAATACTTGTATTCATATACTTTTTAATAATAAATTTTCTCATATTCATTTCTTTTTATTTTGAAATTTTATTTGACTGTCAAAATTCAAATTTATAGTTTTCATTTATTAAATTTATTTTGATTTTGATTTTATATTTTTGGTTCATACGATTGTAATGGATTTGAATGGTCAACATTTACGTGCTCAACATTTTGGTACTCAACATTCGTGTGCTCAACATTAGATTCAACATTTAGGTGCTCATCTAAATTTTCATTAGAGATGCCTACACCTTTAACAGATTTATCCATGGCCCCTTTCTGTGATTGTACTAATTTGTTCAACTAATTTTATTTTTTTCCTTTTCTCACTTCCAGACAAATGTTTTTCAGGCATCATGTTTTATGCTTAAACTAATAATAAAAGTAGCACCTAAGTTTTGTAGACTATAATCTTCGAACGGTAGCACTTGAGTTGTAGCCTTAGTCTTGGAACAATCAGACCTTGGGAGAATGACACGATTACTAGATGTAGATGGAAACAAGAACAATAATAATAAAAAAAGTATGTAAATAAAAATATAATAACACAATGAGATAAACTGATGTTAAAAAATTTACATTGTAAATTTGGAATGAAATCATGAAAAGTATTTAAATATAAAATTTACATTGGAAATTTCCATTGATCCATTCAAATGTACAGACTACTTCGGCATTCACATTGGAAATTCTCATTCACATTACATCCATGATAAAATTTACATTGGAAATTCACATTCACATTACATCGATGATAAAAATTCCAATTTCAATTCTACTCAAAAATTCCAAAACTCATAAACAAGAAATGACATAAATAAATTCAAATAATCAAAATATAAACTAATAAACACAATTACTTACGGTTAGTATCTAATTTAAAATTTTCCAAACTCAAAAATTTGAAGAGTTGAAGCTTGGTGCAATGTTGAAATTGGATGAACATGAACCAATCATCTGTTTTGAACCGATGAAATTGAAATCAAAGATTCAAATCAGACACAACTTAATATTGTAGAAATCAGAAATCGTTTTCAACAGATTGAAATAAGAAACGATTGAAGGAGAATGTGAGATTCAATAAATAAATTGAATTTGTATAAGTAATGAAAAACATCGATACGTAAATCACCGTTAACGGCTATGAGAAGGATGATTGAAGGAGGCCACTGCATCGATTTCTTCATTGTCTCTTCGTGATTCATCTATTACCGTTAGAAATATGAAACGACACGAGATAACCAGATAAGGGGATTTCAATTTTCAGACGTCTCTCGTTTTCGGTACTCACAAATTTAGGAATTAGGTTAGGCTATGGACTATTTGGACATGGTCGCTGACTTTGTGCTTGAGGCGACGAAGGCCATCATTGGCCTAGAAGCCAGGGTGGACAAGTTGGAAGCTGATGCTCCTTCCACCTCTACAGCCATCCCTCGCCTATAAGACAGGGTGGACAATGCTGAAGATGCTCCTCTCAGCCCTCCCACACATTATGATGAAAAGGAGGGGGAGAAGCACAAAGAAAATAAAGAAGTCCTCCCTCATGCTAAGGGGGAGGATTTAAATACAGAAACCCAAACCCCTCCTTCTTCTTCTAATGCTGAAATTGTACTTATTCCCTCTGATGAAGAGGTTGAAGAAGAAGAAGAAGAAGAAAAGGAGGAGGATGAAGAGTTGGAGTTAGAAGACTCCAAAAAGGACTTTGGGGGCGCTGATGACGACGATGATGATGAAGAATCAATTATGCGGTTCAACCCAAAACCCATCATCTTTCCTCCTCTCAAAGGAGTTACTATAAATGAAGTAGGGGGGAGATCTAAGAAGACCCCAACGAAGAAATCTTCCCAAGGCAAACTAAAACAAATCGCTGCCAAGGGAAACCTGAAGATTTGCTTCACATCTGAGGGGGAGCAATCTTCGCAGCTAGTTCTCTCCCTTGCTAGAGGGACGAGCTGAAGATCAGCAACAGATAATCCCAACAACTACTGCTAATGAAATAATCCCAGTTTCTGTCTTGGAAACTGATGAACAACAAGAAGAACAAGAATTGCTGAGTGATCCAAACAGACCTTCACAACGAATCCAAAGATCTGAGGATGAACTACAAAGAAGAAGATCAGCAATCCTTCATCATCTAGAGAGCCAACAGCTCAAGATCCCTTCTCAACAACGTGCTACCACTAGCGACCTTGGATTTCTGACCCCAGGGGAACGTGAAGAATCCATCAGAGCTGAGGAATTGTATGCTACCTACCAAAAGGATGCTAAACTTGCCCTTAAGGTAGCGCAAAACTCAGTCTCTGATAAGAAGCTGAAAAAGAATCCAATCAGAGTCCAAGAACAACTACTGAAAGAAGTTGAGAAGGAAGCCCAAAAAGAAAGAGCTATCAGAGACTCCCAATTAGATTGGTGCAGATAGAAGATCGATCACAGATACCATCCAAGCAGAATCACTGCTGTAAATGTAACAGGTTCGAGCAAAAGGAAAATAGTGTTGGAGACAATCCAAGTTATCCGAGAGAATGACTCATCGCAAACAATGTATATGCCTAAGCTGGAGCTCTTCGGATTTGATGAATGGCTAGACATCAGAAACACAATACAAAAGTCTAAGTCCAAGTACAAATCCCATGTGGAGAAGTTCTTAAACTTACTTATTAACAAGGTCACAACGAGAATGGAATTACCTCCTCCTCCTACTCTTATTCAGAACTAAAGACCAGTGAAAAGAAAACCAAAGCGAGCATCGACCTCTGATGAACCTACTCATCAAAACGAAACAAGTATTGAATTCTCAAGAGAAGCAGTAGTTGGACCACCACCTGACCTATCAACTCTCGACCTATCACTGCCACCAGAAGGTCCCTTCAAACCTGGTCAAGTGATAGGTGACCCTTATGGAATCATCTTTCCTGATTGAAATGGCATCCCGCACTTTCAAAGAAATTCAAAGATTTCCATCTGCCCAATTGAACAACTTAGAGATCTTGTCCACTGGTGTAATTTGTCAAGACCAGGTATCTTTCTCAAAGCCCATGTCCTCAAAGAAGCAAAGCTCGGAAAACAACAGGGAGAAAAGGTACATGACTAGATGATCACTAAAGGAGACTCATACGACGAAATGCTCTTCAAGGATGAACCACAATAGCTGATAGATTATCTTCTTGTAGCTTTTGTAATTTATCAATATTACTTTTAGTACTTGTATAATTATTTCACTTGTACTTGTAAACTTTCAACTTCTCTTTGTAAACCTATTACGATTTAATTAAAGTTTTCAGTGAAAGTAATTTACTCCATCAGTACTAGAAAAGATCCCTTAAAACAGTAAATGGGACACGCAACTATGAGTCCTCTTTATCCTTATGTTTTAATACTTAGAAATTTTCTTATGTTGCTTTGTCATCGTCAAATAGGGGGAGATTGTTGATCCAAACTCTCTCAGTGATTTGATGACGACCCTTAGAATACTTAGTGAAAATTGCAATTAACATCTGTATGTATTAATGTTTCCCCATCAGCGATAACATATGTATTAGTGTTTCACCATCAGCGATTGCATACTGAGCTTGTTCAGTATCACTAATGATATATAATGTAATACTGTTAATTGTAATACCTGAAGAAAATTTTCACGACACAAG
Source organism: Saussurea involucrata (assembly GCA_033807775.1). NCBI lineage: Eukaryota > Viridiplantae > Streptophyta > Magnoliopsida > Asterales > Asteraceae > Saussurea > Saussurea involucrata. The sequence goes on along the minus strand of JAWVWS010000834.1, from coordinate 18,229 downwards.
AGTTCATTGCTGACATCGAACACAACGCTAATGAACAAGTGACAGATCTACTCATGATTTGATGCGGACATCAGTGAAACCAAGACAAGTCTACACGTGCGACAATTCAAAAAGAAAGCTTCAGCGATAGCTGACTTACATCAGGTCTCGCTGATGGAAGACCTTATCAGTGATCGCTGATCATGAAGCTTGTGCTTCAAGAATTGTTTGTCTTACCTCCTTGCACAAAAGTACGAAGGTACAGAAGAAGTTTGTTTTTGTCCATAATCGTACAATCACTCTGACATCTACACTGTTCACCATGCGGCCCAAAACATGTCTTTGTAAAAGTCAGAAGCATGCGCCCAACCAGATGCTGACACGTGTAAAGTACTCCTGCCATGGGGTATAAATAGGAGCAATACCCCTTCATTTTGAAGGATCTCTCCCTGACCTACTTAGCGCGTAGAAAACCTTTGTTTTTCTACATATCCCTTTCTTTCTATCTTCTTAGTGCAAGAACACTTTGTAATTCTCAAGTTTGTTTAGATTAGGTTTACTTAATATTATTCCGCAACAAACTGTAAATTGTGTTTGATTTATCAATAAACAATTTAGAAAACTAAAATTTGTGTTTGTATTCAACCCCCCCTATGCTACAACCTATTGTACTTGTATAATCCCTTCGGGACCAACAAGGAATAAGAACAATAAGGGTTCAAATGATTTCAACATTGGTTTTTTTGGGAGGGGGGGTGGGGTGTAACAACCCACAATCCAAATATACATATAACATATAATTCATAACATGTTTTCAACAAAAGTAATTCATATTGCACATTTGGTCCCAAAGTCTGACTAATCAATATAAAAATTCAGTACAAACTTGATCCTATTTAGATAACATAATAACTAATAACACAGTTATAAGTACGAGAGCATCCACAACTTCATAACGTTCATCTTCCCCAAAAAAGCTATTCACCAGGTATTCTAATCACTTAGCCTTACTGGAATCACCACCTGGAATACATATTTTAAAACAGAAAATGAGGGTTAGACCTAAGGGTCTAGTGAGTAAATCCCTGACATTTGGAAATCAATAAAAATTCATTTATATAAAATATTCTTTATATAAATACACATATATCACACGTAATTTAATACCAACCAAGATTTGTGCATCATACCTGTCTCATCCCCGAATTTATTGGTTGCGAGCCAATTTAACACACCGGTCCAAAGCCCGGTCACGTATTATATTCTCATATAATACTCACGTAATTATAATATCTCAACATATTATAATCACCCACGTATGACACATTCATACAATTTATCAAGTATTTGTTATCCACATAATGTATTCCAGTAAAAATACTTTAAAGTAAAACTCATCTGTTTTGTTTATCACCAAAGTCTTTCCAAGTTAATTATCACGTATGACAATCTTTCACAGAATCTGAAATCACACAAAATACCAAATATCTCTTTTTAAAACTAAACTTATGAAATCCTCGACTCAAGTCGCAACCTACTAAAAGTAAATTAGAATCGCAATGCATAGTGCTAAGTCGCAATCAACTATTGCGACTTCATCCCAAATCGCAACCCGCTATTGCGATTCCAACCCCAAGTCGCAATCAACAATTGCGATTCCAAACCCAAATCGCAATTAACTAATGCGATTCCAAACCAAGTCGCAATAGACCATTGCGACTTCAAAGCCAAATCGCAATCAACCATTGCGACTTCGTTGAATGTCTCAGTTCACTGTTCATCCTAAAAACCCAGAAATCATACTTTTAATCTATGCATGTTGCTGCAAAGGTGCAGATATGTTTAAGACTATGAACATAACCTAACCTTAAGCTTAGATTTCCCAAAACATCCATTTTTAACAAAACCCACTTATAAGTTTATATAAAACTTTATCTAACTAAAAATACATAAAAACAAAGATTTGATACCTTGATTTCTTGATGCAACTACTAAACCCAGCTGAATAAATCCTTCTCCTTCTTCACTTTAATCCAAAAATTACTCCAAATCCTCTCTCCCTCTTTGCCGAAAACAAGAACACACACACACTTTCTTATTTTGCTAATAGTGCCTAAGGATGACACCTCCTTGTGTTGTCAAATGAATATGGCGGTGATGGTGGATAATATCTCCACTCTCACCAAATAAACCCCATTCTTATTCTAATTGGCAAGACTTACCCCCAAACTTCCAAATAAAAATTAAAACTTACCCCTTAACTTCTAACTCCATAAAACACTTTAATAAAGACCTATAAAATTTTCAAAGTTAAATTAGATAAAATACCTGGTTATTACAACATCTCCCCCTTAAAAGAATTCCGTCCCGGAATTCAATTTAAGCGAACAGATGAGGGTATTTGGTTCTCATTTCCGACTCTGATTCCCATGTCGCATCCTGTCCTCTATGATGTTTCCACTGAACCTTTACCTGTCTGATCTCTTTGTTCCTCAATATTTTGACTTTGTGATCAACTATAGCTTCTGGTTCCTCCACATAGTTCAACTTTTCGTCAACCCGGATATCTGGTAGAGAGACTGCCTGATCTGGTGTAACCAAACATTTTCGAAAATTCGATACATGAAACGCGTTGTGAATCCTGCTTAATTCTGGCGGAAGATCCAATCTATACGCTACTTCGCCGATCCTCTCCGTAATTGCAAACGACCCGATATACATTGGACTAAGTTTACCTTGCTTCCCAAATCGAATGACCCCTTTCCAAGGTGAGACTTTCAACATTACAAAATCTCCAACCTGGAATTCTAACGGTTTCCGGCGTCGATCTGCATAGCTTTTCTGTCTATCTTGAGCCACTTTTAATCTGTCCCGAATCTGAGTGATCTTATCCGTTGTTAACTGTACTATTTCTGGCCCTGCTAATTGTTTCTCCCCCACTTCATTCCAACACAGAGGCGTTCGACATTTTCTACCATACAATACTTCAAACGGTGTCGCTTGAATGCTGGAATGATAACTGTTGTTGTAGGCAAATTCTATCAAAGGAAAATGTTTATCCCACGATCCCCCAAAATCAACTATACAAGCCCGAAGCATGTCTTCTAAAGTCTAGATTGTTCTTTCACTCTGCCCGTCAGTCTGAGGATGATATGCTGTACTCAACTTTATCTGCGTTCCCATCTCTTTTTGAAAGCTTCTCCAGAATCTGGAAGTAAAACGACTATCTCGATCAGAAATAATCGAGATTGGAACTCCATGTCGAGTTACTATTTCATTAATGTACAATTTGGCCAAACGTTCCAAGGAATCAGTTTCTTTTTTCGGCAAGAAATGAGCAGACTTTGTCAATCTATCCATAATCACCCAAATAGAGTCGAATCCCTTTGAAGTTCTAGGTAACTTGGTAATAAAATCAGTAGTGATCTGATCCCATTTCCACATTGGTATATCTAGTCGTTGTAACTGACCAAACGGCTTCTGATGTTCAATCTTTACTTTCTTGCAAGTAGTACAATCTTCCACATACTTAGCAATACTTCTCTTCATTCCCGACCACCAATAGAATTGTTTCAAATCTCCATACATCTTATTTGTACCTGGATGAATAGAAAATCGAGATTGATGAGCTTCTTGTAGTACACGATCACGTAATCCACCCAAACGAGGCACCCAAATTCTGTTTCCCATACACAATAACCCACGGCCATCTTTCCCAAACAATGCTGATATTCCCACTAACCGTTCTGATTTCAAACTTTCTTCCTGATAAGCATCTATTTGGCACTTCAGTAATTCGTCAAAGATATTTGGAAGGAGTTCAGCTCGTAGCGATATCGCTTTTATCGTTCCACTTCTTTCTTGACGAATTAGTGCATCTGCTACCACGTTCGCCTTCCCAGGGTGATAAAGGATTTCACAATCGTAATCATTTACCAATTCCAACCATCTTCTTTGCCTCATATTCAGTTCCTTCTGATCGAAAAGATGTTGGAGACTCTTATGGTCAGTGAAAATTTGGCATTTAGAACCATAAAGATAATATCTCCAAATCTTCAATGCGAAGACAACTGCTGCAAGCTCCATATCATGAGTAGGATATTTTTTTCATGGTCCTTTAATTGACGAGAATCATAGGCAATCACCTTTCCACGTTGCATAAGTACACATCCCAATCCTAGTTTAGAAGCATCACTGTAGACCACAAAATCATCGGAACCTTCTGGCAATGCTAATATTGGCGCGCTGCAGAGTTTCTCCTTCAATATTCTGAATGCTTCATCCTGTTCTGCTTTCCATTCAAACTTTAGATTCTTCCGAGTCAGCTTAGTCAATGGCGTCGCGATTCGAGAAAAGTCTTTTATAAATTTCCGATAGTATCCAGCTAGACCCAGAAAACTACGTACTTCGGTTGCCGTTTTCGGCGATTCCCATCTTTCAATTGCTTCCACTTTCGCTGGATCAACTTGTATACCCTTCTCTGAAACTATATGACCCAAAAACTGAACTTCCCGCAACCAGAATTCACATTTAGAGAACTTAGCGTACAACTTTTCTTTCTTCAGTAATTCCAGAATCAAACGAAGATGTTGTGCGTGATCCTCTTTGGATCGAGAATAAATAAGTATATCATCGATAAACACAATGACAAATTTATCGAGATAAGGCTTACATACCCAATTCATTAGATCCATAAAAGCGGTCGGAGCGTTCGTCAGTCCGAATGGCATCACCAAAAATTCGTAGTGACCGTACCTTGTGCGAAAAGCAGTCTTTAGAACATCTTCCTCTTTAACCTTCAACTAATGGTAGCCAGATCTGAGATCAATCTTGGAGAAGTAACAAGCTCCAACTAATTGATCGAAGAGGTCATCAATTCTTGGAAGTGGATACTTGTTCTTGATCGTGCGCTTGTTCAGCTCTCGGTAGTCGATACACATTTTCATTGAACCGTCTTTCTTTTTCACAAATAGAACTGGTGCACCCCACGGCGAAGAGCTGGGTCTGATGAAGCCTTTATCAGACAAGTCTTGAAGCTGTGCCATCATTTCTTTCATCTCTGGAGGTGCTAATCGGTACGGCGCACGAGCGATAGGAGCGGCTCCTGGGATTAAGTCAATACCAAATTCTACTTGTCTAACAGGAGGAAGACTATTCAAGTCTTCAGGGAAAACTTCTGGATATTCACTAACGATAGAAATATCCTCCAGCTTAATCTTTTCAGGCCTACTGTCTATCACATAAGCTAAATAACTAGAGCAACCCTTGTTGACACATTTACGGGCTTTTACCATAGATATAAGACTGGACTGATGATTCTTACGATCTCCATAAATCACTACTGATCTCTTATCAGGTAAAACGACATTGATTATTTTCTTATCACAAACTATGTTAGCCTGATTCTCAGCTAACCAATCCATTCCTACTACCACATCAAATTCAATCAAAGCTATTGGAAATAGTTGTATCGGTACTCCACACCCCTCTATATTTATCATGCAACGATCAAAAACTTCTTTAACTGCCACCTGGCTATCATTTGCAGTATCTACTAATAAAGCATGTTTTAACATTTTAGGCTCTAAATGCATGTGAGCAGCAAAGGAGGGAGACACAAAAGATCGATTTGCACCCGAATCAAATAACACTTTAGCACGCGTGGAGTTTATGAAAAATGTACATGTGACCACATCCGTAGTTTCCTCCGCCTCTTTAGATGTCATTTGGAATGTACGACCCCTCGTTTTCGGCGGTTCTATTCTTGGGACTACTGGTCTAGTAATGGTTGGTTTCCCGGATGTACCCCCTTGTTGTATTCTACCTCGTGGACAATCGGATTGGAGGTGATCCGGAGAATTGCACAAAAAGCAAAACCGTGTTAATCGACAATCTTTAACAACATGACCGGTTTTCCCACACTTAAAACAAACCCGAGATTCCACTTGACAATTTCCCTGATGGTAGCGATTACATCTCGGACATGGTCATTCCGCTGGTCGAAACGACGGACGGTTATCGAACCTCTGGAATCTAGACTTCTTTGGATCCTGTGGTGGTCCTTCCCATTTCCTTTTCCCCAAACTCTTATCACCGGCATCCCTTTTATTGTCTCGTTCTACATTTTCTACAGCATCCACTGCAGCTGTAAAAGTATCTGGCCTTGTTGCAGTCACTAGTCTTCGGACTTCTGAATTCAACCCATAGATAAATCTCTCCATTTTCATCTTTTCTGTAGCAACATAATATCCTGCAAAACGAGATTTTTCTAAAAATCGTGCAATATAGTCTCTGACTGACAAATTCCCTTGCTGTAGATTCATAAATTCTTCTTCCAATTGTCTGACAGCAGCTTGTGGACAGAAGTGTGTTGTGAAAGCTAGCACGAATTCCTCCCATGAAAAAGTAGAGTATATATCCGCTCCTCCCGATTCTATATGAGCCTCCCACCAATACAGAGAATCACCTTTTAGCATTGCCGTTCCATAAAGTACTTTATCTTCTTCAGCACATTTACATGTTTTGAAGATAGCCTCTATTTCTTTCAGCCATCTCATAGCTTTTACCGGATCCCGATCTCCTGAGTATGTAGGGGGCATGCAACTAAGAAACATTTTATAGTCACACCTTTTCATTACCGGTAAAACAGTAGCGGTAAGTGGTATCTCAACTTCATGTTCCGGATTTGGTCTTTCAGTTTCATTATGACGATTACGTTCGAACATGGCTTGTATGCTATCCTGTAATCTCCCCATTTCAGCAGTCAGATCATCCCGTGTAACAAACTCTATACCATGCGATTGTGTTCTACCTCCAGTTCGGCCCCCAGTTCCCCTTCCGGTTCTGCCTCTACCACGATATCCTCCTCTTCCCCCTGTTCCTATTGGTGGATTCTCTCCACTCGAATTCCTTCCTCTTCCCTGATTCCTTTGTCTAGTGCCACTTGCCATTCTGTGGATTCGAACAAAGTTAATATACATATAAGCACATACCCCATATAACAAGGTACTCCAGTTCAAACATGTACCTGTAAGATCATAATTACACTGGCCAGGTGTAATCTGAAATTACCTTACATGATGTTCCTTCTACCTTTTATACTTAGCATCCCCAGGTTCTAAAATAATAGGGACATCCTACTTCACATGCAGTTTAAGTCTAGGTACACATACTAATACCTAAATCCCTTAAACTAGGGCTCTGATACCATATGTAACAACCCACAATCCAAATATACATATAACATATAATTCATAACATGTTTTCAACAAAAGTAATTTATATTGCACATTTGGTCCCAAAGTCTGACTAATCAATATAAAAATTCAGTACACACTTGATCCTATTTAGATAACATAATAACTAATAACACAGTTATAAGTACGAGAGCATCCACAACTTCATAACGTTCATTTTCCCCAAAAAAACTATTCACCAGGTATTCTAATCACTTAGCCTTACTGGAATCACCACCTGGAATACATATTTTAAAACAGAAAATGAGGGTTAGACCTAAGGGTCTAGTGAGTAAATCCCTGACATTTGGAAATCAATAAAAATTCATTTATATAAAATATTCTTTATATAAATACACATATATCACACGTAATTTAATACCAACCAAGATTTGTGCATCATACCTGTCTCATCCCACCTTATCCCTCCACCAAGGGCCAAATTTATTGCTTGCGAGCCAATTTAACACACCGGTCCAAAGCCCGGCCACATATTATATTCTCATATAATACTCACGTAATTATAATATCTCAATATATTATAATCACCCACGTATGACACATTCATACAATTTATCAAGTATTTGTTATCCACATAATGTATTCCAGTAAAAATACTTTAAAGTAAAACTCACCTGTTTTGTTTATCACCAAAGTCTTTCCAAGTTAATTATCACGTATGACAATCCTTCACAGAATCTGAAATCACACAAAATACCAAATATCTCTTTTTAAAACTAAACTTATGAAATCCTCGACTCAAGTTTCAACCTACTAAAAGTAAATTAGAATCGCAATGCATAGTGCTAAGTCGCAATCAACTAGTGCGACTTCATCCCAAATCGCAACCCGCTATTTCGATTCCAACCCCAAGTCGCAATCAACAATTGCGATTCCAAACCCAAATCGCAATTAACTACTGCGATTCCAAACCAAGTCGCAATAAACCAATGCGACTTCAAAGCCAAATCGCAATCAACCATTGCGACTTCGTTGAATATCGCAATCAACCATTGCGACTTCGTTGAATGTCTCAGTTCACTGTTCATCCTAAAAACCCAGAAATCATACTTTTAATCTATGCATGTTGCTGCAAAGGTGCAGATATGTTTAAGACTATGAACATAACCTAACCTTAAGCTTAGATTTCCCAAAACATCCATTTTTAACAAAACCCACTTATAAGTTTATATAAAACTTTATCTAACTAAAAATACATAAAAGTAAAGATTTGATACCTTGATTTCTTGATGCAACTACTAAACCCAGCTGAATAAATCCTTCTCCTTCTTCACTTTAATCCAAAAATTACTCCAAATCCTCTCTCCCTCTTTGCCGAAAACAAGAACACACACACTTTCTTATTTTGCTAATAGTGCCTAAGGATGACACCTCCTTGTGTTGTCAAATGAATATGGCGGTGATGGTGGATAATATCTCCACTCTCACCAAATAAACCCCATTCTTATTCTAATTGGCAAGACTTACCCCCAAACTTCCAAATAAAAATTAACACTTACCCCTTAACTTCTAACTCCATAAAACACTTTAATAAAGACCTATAAAATTTTCAAAGTTAAATTAGATAAAATACCTGGTTATTACAGGGGGGGAGGCAACCGGACCCTACTGCCTCCGTTGTTTATTACAAGCCAAACGTACAACTGAAATTATAACCAAAATAGTCCAAGAAGACATGACTATAATTAAAACTTTCATACACATATATGCTTGCCGATTTCCATCGATCATCAACCTGCTAGTTGTTGTTGTTTGGGTTTTCTACAGAGGATCATATTCATCAGACTAAAAATGTCAGCTTCACCGCCCTGATACATATAATCCCTCATCATTAGAAGCATTTCGTAACATCGATGGTCCCTCTCGGGACAATCCCTACCTTAGCCAACACCATCACCAATAAATAATAACTCCAATATTCGATTCTTCCTATCTTCAATAATAACCACCACGGGTTCATGGGTGGCTTTGCCAAATCCTTCTCATTCACCACCTCAAACCCGACCTTCTTAACTGGCTCAGCTATCTATGAATAACTTTTCAGCCCTGTAAACGCATTAGTTCTCTCGATCTCATGAATAATTTCAACATGTTCTGGATCTTTATCTTTGTATAATTCAATAGTCACCCATTCCTAAGAAACATACATTCATCCAGGTTTCAAAACCTAAAAATCTCGCTGTAAACATCCTCCAACTTTGGTGCATGGCAAGTCGAGTCCATCGAGTATGCGCCATTGAAACTCTCGTTCTCGAAACGCATTTTAAGAAAGTTCCCGCAGATCACTTCACATTGTTTTTCAAGTCCGAATTTCTTGTTATAAGCCTTTGCTCAGCTAACTTGATAATCATTGATTGTAAATTACAATCTGAATGGGTGGCAATGGCACGCATCGGACCTCCAACGCCGCATCTGACATCAAGAATCTTCTGTATAGGCCGGAGAATAAAAGGCCCATAATTATTGTAATTCTCTTGGACTTGTTGACGGTCTATGGAGCCACTTGAGAGATCGCCGAGACGTTTTCCTTTCTGCTCGGTACTTATTGTAATTTTCTTGGAGTTGTTGAAGCATCAGGTAACTTGGTGTATTGGGTTAAGATGATTAGCGTGTGTCGCTGTATTTGGTAGCTGTTTCTTCCGGTACTCATCCACCTGAGGTCCAAATACGGCTTTTTCAGAGATGATGCCAGTGCTAAAACAAAACAGATGATCCAAATCGTTAGATTAAGATGGTTTATTAGCAGAAATTACAAGTTGGATAACAATTTGCAGGCTTCTTTAACAACTTATTTGTTCGTTGAAAAACCCATAAGGAAGAAATTCAAACAAATTTAGATGTCAAATGCAATTCAAGGACTAATGCACTACCTAGTTAATGAAGATTCGGGACTAGAGATAAACATAACCCCAAAGGGAGAGTTTTACCTTAAGAAAATGGACCATCAAGATATGGGATAAAAAATCACATCGTTTTTTCGCACGTTATAAGAAATCTTTTCTTCTCTTTCAAGATGTTCCGTGCCACTATCAAGAAGGAACAAGAAGCTTATCTAAAATTTCGTCCATGATAAAAATGTAGCCTTTTTTCTCGATTAACGTTTATACTCATGGAAGAATAGGCACCCAAAACCAGAAGCTTCATATCTTCCTTCAGAATCGCTGAATTGCAGTTTCTCTTCACACTTAATGTCTAGATCTCAATAAGTGTCCACAGACTTTATTATAAAATAGAAGATAGAAAAAAATAAGAATATGAAGCACATAAGTGAAAGCTCATAGCTGCTATAATCAGTGAGTAACTAGCTTGATATACAAATAAATAGCTCCTTACTTGTTTATGCTCTTGTATCTATTTGTCTCTAGATACAAAAAAGAGTAAAGTACAAATTTCGTCCCTAGTCTTTACCAATTTCTTTGAAAGTAGTCCATATACTTCAATAACTACAATTATAGTCAATGGTCTTTGAAAATCGCTTTGAAAGTGGTCCCTTGTCATTAACTCCGTTAAAAAAAAGTCAGTTAAGTGAGGGGTATTTTCGTCTTTTTTTACAAGAACAAGTCCTAAAGTTTTATTAAAATAAGAGGGGCCAAATTAAAATTTACTCTAATTTAAATGAGAGGGACCAAATTGTAGCTTACTCTAATTTATACCACTTCCGGCAATTCCGGTCGCCATCTCCGGCGATTCAGTCGCCATCTCCGACCACCACCTCCAACCTCTGCCCCTCCCCCTCCTCCTTCCTCGTTGACACCCCCACCCACCACTGTGACCAACAAACCTGCAGACACCACCAGGACCAAAATCAACCGAAGAATAGATCTGGAATCTATTATGAATCGATAGAGAGAACAATGTGGGTTTGCAATTACACTAAAATATGTTCTGAATAGATAAAATATGTTATGAACCGAGCAATTTGCATCCATTTTCTCTGAAAAACTCGGCCGCCACGCCCACCATACCCTCCCCATTCAGAATTCTCTCTACTTGCTCCCATTCCATTCTATCCACGTATATCTCGTCTTCCGGCAGAGATCGAAGAGAAAGATCGAGTTCTAATGGGTTCTCAATAGAACAATGTTGTGGAATTTGCAAGACTCATTCTTGGATGATTTAGAGGTGGGTTTTTCTTAATGGTACAGAAATGGAGGAAATTGGTGGTGTTGGGCGGTGATTGTGGCGGTGGTTATGGCGGTGGCGGTTGTGGAGAAGACCACCGGAGAAAACCACCGGTTATGGTGGTGATGGTGGTGGAGAAGACCACCGGTGATGATGGTGGTGATTGTGGCGGTGGTTATGGTGGTGATGGTGGTGGAGAAGACCACCGGATAAGACCACCGGTTATGGTGGTGGAGGAGACCAACGGTGATGATGGTGGTGATTGTGGCGGTGTTCTAATGGGGCACGATATATTTATATATATATATATATATATATATATATATAATATAAAATATTTTGTTTTATTTTATTTTTTAATAGGAAAAGATAAAAAAAAGGTGTAAAATGACAAAAGTACCCTTCATTTAATTGAGTTTTTAACGGAATTAACGACGAGGGACCACTTTCAAACCGATTTTCAAAGACCAGTGATTATAATTGTAGTTATTGAAGTATAGGGACTACTTTCAAATAAATTGGTAAAGGCCAGGGACGAAATTTGTAGTTTACCCTACAAAAAAATTGTTAGAAAGTTCATATTTTCTTGCAAAATGGTAGAAATTTTTAAATCAACAACCAATCCAACATTGAATACAAGTATGAGAATATATGTTCACATATAGTCTCCAAACATACACATACAGATAAAAAGTTCATGCCTGGCAATGCATCAATCCCATGCTGCATTTATCAACAATAATTTTAGAATTTTTTATGACATAGAACCTGTTAGAGTATTATTGTCAACATGTATAGTTCAGGGTCCATTATGTAATTACAGGTATCTTACTGAGTATATATAGATCTCATAGGGTTTATTATTAGGTTGATCAGTCTTTGTAACCTCTCGTTCAATATATGAAAAGCTGTTGCAGTTCAGCCACATCTCTCTCTCTCTCTCTCTCTCTCTCTCGTTTGTTCATTGATTGATTCCTACATCTATTCTCACATGGTATCAGAGCTATAGGTATGTTACATCTATCCTTCTGATTACTCGCTTTGCTTTGTCTTCATTGTTTCGATTTCAATCTGCGTTCCCTGTTTTTTGTTCGTGTTCGTCGAAACCCTAGAACAGCTCCAACTCAGGAACTGCTCCAACTCCGTAACAGGTTTCACTCTGTAACAGCTTCATTCCGGAACAGTTCCACTCCAGAACAATTTTCAACTCCGAAACAGTCACAACTCTGAACCTGCTCTCTTTTGTTCAATCTCAGTTACGGAACACACACAACTTTCGGAACAATAACCTTCTTCCGGTACTGCTCTCACACTCAGGAACTGCTTCACCCAACAAATTCTGGAACTCTTCTCCTTAAACTTCCGGAACAGTTTTCTAAACTTCTGGAACTGCTTACACTACTTATTCCGGAACATCAAATTCCGGTACCTGTCTTAGCCAATTCCGAAACTCACATTCCAGTACCTTCAAAAAGGGTTTGTTAACAAATTCTAGAACTCACAATTAACGACTTCCAGAACCTGTTTATTTTCTGTTTTAATTACTTGTTCAAATGGCTCTCAATTCCAGTCACTCCAATCCCATCGCAGTTGTTCTCAATGGGAACAACTACGTTCTGTGGCATCATCACATGTCCATTCTCCTCAGGTCTCATGGACTTTATACCTATGTTACTGGTACGTCTACCATTCCTGTTCAAGAGGAAAAGGAAACTGCAGTCGACTTTGCAAAACGTATGAATGATTGAGATATCGCGAATGCTCGCATCCTCGGATTCATAAACGCTTCTACAACTACTGATATCAATCAACAATTCCTCGGCTATTCCACAGCAAAAGGCCTGTGGAATTTTCTTGCAAACAGGTACACTTCTACAGGGCTATCCCATCAATATCAGTTGTGGACTACCTTTCAGAACAAAAGACAGCTGCCTGATCATTCTATCAACTCCTATATCTCTGAGATGCAAGCTCTTAGAGATCATCTGAACTTGGGTGCACCTCAAATCTTTGATGAAACAGCTCGAAAGTTCACTGCTTATTTTAGCCAATTGCATTTGGTAACTATTCTAATGGGTCTCACTGATCGCTTTGAGAACGTTCGAGCCTCACTTCTACACAGGCACCCATTACCTACTCTTGAAGAGGCTATCACTGAACTGCTGAGTGAGGAAATTCGTCTTCAACAACGTTTTCCACTGCCATCAGATGCTGTGCTCTACACTTTCAACTTAGGAAAATCAAAAGGTAAATGGGGCACCAATGACCAGTCTAAATCTGCGGGCAAGGGGAACAACAGTGAATGCACATTTTGTCATTCTACTTCTCATCTTCTTCTCAACTGCCCAGTTCAAAAATGTCGCTATGGGTCTGATTGTCCAAAACATCCAAGGAACTCGGGTAACCAAAGGAACAGTCCCGAACTCAATCAGTTGCTGGCTCAATCACTCAAGATTCCCCATCGCCAGCAGTTCCGGCACAGCATAGCAACAACTCAACGCCTGACCTTATGGAACTCATGCGCCGAAATCAAGAGATCATGGAGTAACTCATGACAGGTTCTATGGGTATGAATTCTCAATGCAATACCTCTGCATCAGGTAATCCTTTGATATTTGACTCTGGATGTTGTAACCACATGACACCTAAGGCTGACGGGTTTGTCTCTAAACAAACTTCCAGCATGTTTTCATCAGTCCGTACTGCTGATGATACTCGTTTAGCTGTATCCTTCAGTGGGACTGTATCTACCCCCAACATTCAATTACCTGATGTGTTGCATATACCTAACTTATCTTTGAGCCTGATTTCAATCACTCAGCTTATGGAAGCCGGTCTAATCGTTTTATTTCACCCTTCTGGTTTGTTGTGCAGGATCCAAAGACCAAGCAGATCCTTGGAGTAGGCCGTAAAGTTGGTCGGATGGTTGAAGTGGTCTACCACCGTCTTCCCTTACCTTCATCAAATTTTGCTGCTTCAGTTTCCAGTACTCCTTCATTTGAACTATGACATATGCGTCTAGGCCATTTATCATTAGCTAGAATAAAAGTGTTAGCTAGTTCAGGTTTGTTAGGAAACACTTCTTCTGAAAATGTTTCTTGTTTATCTTGTCAACTTGGCAAACATCATGCTTTACCTTTCCAAATTAATGAATTTAAATCTGCTTCTCCATTTGATCTTATTCATTCTGATGTATGGGGACCAGCAACACACACATCTATGGGAGGTGCTCCAAATTTTGTCATTTTTATTGATGATCACACACGTTTTACATGCATTTATCTCATGAAAAACCGCTCAGAGCTACCTAAAATTTATATTACCTTCGCCCGTATGATTCTAACCCAGTTTTCGAAGCCTATAAAGGTTCTTCGAGCAGATAATGCTATGGAATACAAAGAATCGTCTCTCCTCTCTTTTCTTCAATCTCAGGGTACTCTTTCTCAGTACTCCTGTCCCGACACCTCTCCACAGATTGTTCGTGCAAAACGTAAACACCGTTATATCTTTGATACTGTCCGTACTCTGTTAATCTAAGCCAAGTGTCCATAACGCTTTTGGGGTGAAGCAGCCTTCACGGCTGTCTACACCATCAACCGACACCTGACTCCCATTCTCAATCAAAAGTCTCCGTATGAAGTACTCTATGGAGTCTCCCCTGCATATGAACTTCTCAAGGTGTGGGGTTGTGCTTGCTTTGTTCAGCTGCAATCTCATGAACACACCAAACTCGAACCTCGTTCTCGATTATGCTTCTTCCTTGGCTATGGAATTGAACATAAAGGTTATCGTTGTTGGGATCCAGTCTCTAAGAGACTTCGTATATCCCGTCATGTCACATTCTGGGAACATCTTCCCTTATCTACGGTGTCAAAATTTTAGTACACACCCACTCCTTCTACTTCTTTCTTCACAGACACGTCTATCTCATTGGACTCACTCCAATTAGATCCCATACTCTCCTCACCATCTATTCCACCTCCTTCCGTCTCTTCTCAACCTGAGCCTTCACCTGTCCCATCTGAGCCTTCACCTTTCCTATCTGTGCCATCTGATCATGATCAATCATCTGCACCGCCTCCAAGGACTACTTCTGAGCCATATGCTGAGTGTATGGATCCTAGCTCCTCTCAACCTCAAGATGAAGTACGACGCTCCGATCGGGTAAGATAAGTTCCTGCTCACCTTCGTGATTATCATTGTTATGCCACTTTGCTGTCCAACCATGAACCCACTTTGTTCAAGGAAGCCGCTTCTAACCCTGCTTGGCAGCAAGCTATGACTGAGGAACTTCAGGCTCTTGACAAAGCCAATACATGGGAGTTTTTACCTCTTCCACCGGGCAAGTCACCCATTGGTTGCAAATGGGTCTTCAAAATCAAAACGAAGTCTGATGGATCTATTGATCGTTACAAAGCACGTCTTGTGGCAAAAGGATTCAATCAAGAATATGGCATTGACTACGAGGAAACGTTTGCTCCTGTGGCTCGGGTCACCTTGGTTCGTAGTCTTCTAGCCATATCTGCCACCAAGAAATGGCCACTCTATCAGATAGATGTCAAGAATGCCTTTCTCAATGGCGATCTCGAAGAGGAAGTCTACATGAGACTCCCTCCAGGTGTGACCTCTCGTCAGGGTCATGTATGTCGACTTCAAAAAGCCCTCTATGGCCTCAAACAAGCTCCTCGTGCTTGGTTTAAAAAATTTAGCAATACTGTCATTTCATTGGGGTTTTCTCCGAGTAATTATGATTCTGGCTTGTTTACTCGGACCACTGCTGCAGGTACTATCTTACTCCTATTGTATGTTGATGATATGATCATTACCGGCAGTGACTCTACAGGAATCCCTTGAGGAGTTTGAGAACTCTTGGTGATAGTTCACCTTTTCAAGGGAGGTTTATAAGTTTTGTTCATCCATTTTGGGTGTTGATTCTAAAATATTGTTTTAGGAGAGCTGAATCTGATTTGGGGAAGTTTGGGGATGAGAAATCTTTGAGTTTTGGGAAGAAATCTCGTGCAGGAAAATCTGTCCAGGGGTCCGCGCCGGTGGCGGCGCCGATGGACTGGCGCCAGCATCGGCGCCAGTCGCTGTTTCTTGTTTTTCCGTTTTTGCTTCGTTGGTCGTTTGGGCTTGGGTTCGAGGCTTGGTTTAGGGGATTGTCTTAGGACATTATGGAAAGTGTTTTAGAGCATGATTGGGGAGTCTAATACCTCATTTGTTAACCCCAATTCAGGTGACCGTTTGGTGTTTAAGCGAGCTCCCAGGTAGTGAGTCGTTTAGCCGAGCATCAGGTGAGTTCCCTTATGCATTATTTCTATCTTTTAAAATGAAATGCGAAGAATTGATATGTCTGAAAATGAGTTACTTGTTTATCATGAATCTTATGTTTTTCTTATGCATGAAAAGTGTTAGTTTGTAATGTGGAAGGAGGATATTCCTCGAGTAAGTTTAAAGCATGTTCTAAGTGTTTATGTTTGTGATAGAGTCGGGTTACACAGTGGAGGACCCCCGAGTTGCCGTCCCTGGCTTTGTAAGGTGATGAGTTGCCGTCCCTGGCTTTGTAAGGTGATGAGTTGCCGTCCCTGGCTTTGTAAGGTGATGAGTTGCCGTCCCTGGCTTTGTAAGGTGATGAGTTGCCGTGCCTGGCTTTGTAAGGTGTTATTGGTCCGTACCACTGTGTATACCCTTGTTTGAGCTCAAACTTGTCAAGTGTTATGTGTATGGAAAAGTGTTTTGTTTTTAATGTTTTGCAGTTACACTTTTAAGGAGGGGATTCACTAGACCTCATGGTCTAACCCTCGCTTTCAAAACTTAAAAACCATTTTCAGGAAAGGGTGACTTAGGTGCTTGTAGCAAGGGAAAGGAGAAGGCTTGAGACGGAGGTGCGAGATTAGAGACCGTCAAGTAATACAGTTTTTGTTTAGTTAGCATCTCGGTTGTATTTGCTTGAGGACCTTAATCAATGTAATTGATATTGGAGTTTATGATGTATTTGGGACCCTTATGGGCTTTTTGGCTAATGTTTTATGTTAAGCAGGCTTTGGGTTGTTACAAATGGTATCAGAGCCATAGTTTAAGGGATTTAGGTGACCGGATGGGCCTAAACTTAAACTTTGAGGATAGGGACACAACCGAGATATAGGAAGTCATTAGGAATGACCGTAAACATAGGATATCTTGACAATGGTAATGAGAACTCTCATGTAAGGTAAATTCAAGTAGCATCTGGCCAATGCTATTATGGATCTACAGGTGCATGGGTGTGACCAATCGCTATTGTCGGGATGAGTGGTGAGGGTGGTGGTATGTAGAGGGTTCTAACCTTGTGTTTGATAGCAAATAGTTGATGTGTCATGGAAGAGATTCCTTATGATGGGATGTCTGCAACTTCTAGAGGAAGTGTTGTCTAGAAGTAAATTTTCTAGGATTCAAATTAATTAATGGTGGTATGGGGGGGGGGGGGGGGGAACGACTCCTAGTGTTAGTGGGTCCCCACCCTTAGGATCGTGGGTCGGTCAGTTGAGTTAGGAGTGAGAATTATGCGGACATCCTGAAACCTTTAATTCGAGATCAAGTTAGGGAACCTAGTCTTGGATTCCCTAGTCAAGCGGTTTAGTGGCAAGATTAATGATTGCAAAAGATCAGTGTTGTTTTTTTGTGGTATGCATGTAAGAGTGGTCGATCAGGTAGGTTATGAAGCACTTGTGCTACAAGTTGTAGCATAAGTAAGGAAGCGGTTGTTGGTTATAGTATGGTACCGGTAAAGAGTTAAAGTGAGTGCAACGGTTGACTTAGTTAGGGTGAATAGCCTTCCTTCGTATATTGAATTCCATGCATTTTTGTTGTTAAACGCATTATACGAGATTCCT